>JAZGTI010004801.1:0-27122 GCA_036877585.1 Botia kubotai
TACCTTGCACGCTCTCTGACAATAATGAAACCGTCCGAGTTTAGTTATCCAAGACCACAAAGAATAGTTTGTTACATTACGGAGTCCAGGTCCACGCACATAAGACACTATTTTGGATCTAAACAAGAACCACATATAGCATCCGACAGTGTATTTAAATGCTTACATACATAGATGTACTTACAATATAATGGAACACGAGTCCTTTATAGTCCCGTTCTAATACAGGATGTATAATACTTTGGGAATTCTGTGTGCTTCAGCTCAAAGCCATGCTGTCTGAACGTTATGTACCATTCTTCCAAGACTATTTCTACCCTCTCCACAGGAAACGCAGGATCTGATCCAAGTTCAAAGTCACGTTTGCCGACCTCTCTAAGTTCTTTATTTCTCCAGAAAACCACAAAACCGTTCTCCGTTTCAATGGGCAACGAGAAGAAGAGACATTTGACAGAGTGCAGTCGGCCTGGAACGCACAGCTGCTGTTTTTATTCTGTTCTTCTGGTTCTAGGAAAGATAGAAGTTCTGCAAGACAAGAAAAACAAAAACAAACTATAACTGTTCGTGGGTTAAAACGAGTTTTGTATATTATTGGAATATACATACATACATATACATATATATTTATTTACTGTTTTAAAATTGTTTGTCTGTTTAAAAAAAATCCCTCGTGTGAAAACAAAATCCAAACTAAGCTGTAAATCGTCACACTTCAACAGTAGACATATCTCCAGTTTACATGAAATATGACTGTTGACTCCCCTTAGACAAAGCGACAAGCCATTTCTTTCTTTCAAGTTTGACATTATCAATATGGCGGCGCATTGTTGGTTACTTTCAGTGACCTTTTTCAAGGGTGTTTGACCTCCGACCCGTGGAGACCACATATGTTACCCTTTGAACTTATTATGTTAAGAAATCCTCTATGTTCAGAGGTTGTAGGGAGGCAAGTGGTAGCCACCCCCGTCCGTTATGTCGTTTTCCCAAACAACAGCCACAGAAAGCCCTAAAGGTGCACCTAAAACGTATTCATTCATTATTAATTATTGTAAATTAACTCAACATTTAATTAGATTTTTTTATCAACAACGGCAACACTTCCACTCATGAATAACATATACTCTTCCAATTCAATGGTAGGCTAAATGTTGGGATGTCTTAAATATGAATTGCAATGCATAGATTGTAACGCTGCTGGCGCATTAATCGCGACACATCGTGGTTATGGTTCTATTCACCATAAATTAAGACTCTTAATAAAGCTGACAGGCACGATTTCTTATGCAGAAAATTAAAACGTGAAATTGCTACAGGTGCAGCTTAGGGCAGGGGATATTTAAAAAAAATCAAATATAGGTTATTGGTATAAAATGAAAAAATATACCTTTAAATGCTTTTGTTTTTAGTCCCCAAGTGTGCAATTTTAAGTACAGTCTGCGCAAAAAAAAAAAATTTTTTTGCTTTTAAAATTAGAATGAAATGTGATATAGATTTATGATGACAGGTTTATAGGTTAATTGTTCATTTTATTATTAAAATGTAAATCTAGGCCTGTTGTACCAGTTCAGCCGTTTACTGTATTTAGGTTATTAGTTTTTGCAATCTTTGGAATATGGTAACAACTGCCCTGAAGCATTTTCAAAGCTGTGTTTGAATTAAGACATATTAAATCAATGGCATACACTTCCTGCTGCGTACAACATGGACTCTGAAAGGGTGTGGACGTGCACCGTGACACACAAGTATAGCCCACACAAACAAACAAAAGTGGAAATTATGTGGAAATGCATGAAGCTTCAGAATCAACACTCCTTGTGAAAACAACCCCAAAATCTCTCATTTTAAAGACTTTGAGCAAAAGTATTTTATCAACGCTTACAGAGTTTATTTAGTAACTTTTACACATGTACTAATGGAAGCTTACTCCGTCTGTACTGAATTCGCACAGGGTCTGTATGCAAGAGACCAGTGGATGTTTTAACCCGAGGTTTGTAAAACACAGATATTGAAATAAATTTGCTTTATTTAATTTTGTAAATATAAATGTTAGTATTACAATTATATAACAATGCTGCTGAAATAACATATTACAAAAGACATCTGGACAAAGCAACTTCACAAAGTTGCTTATCGTATTTTTTTGTGTATTAAGCCGTAGGTTACGATAGCAGAGCTCTGATTATTAAAAAAATTACTTTATGTATCCAATTAAGAAATTATGTATCCAATGAGAAAAACAGTAAAAAAAAAAAGTTTTATTCCTTTTTGGAAACAAAACATGTCTACGAGTGTACGTGTACCATTATACATAAAACATTGTTTTATTTTATAGAATTTATAATATCCCCAAGATATTATTCTGTCCGAAAGATCATTTACTTTAAAGAAAAATTTTAAACTGAAATGTAATTCTTTTAGATTCATACTAAACGTTATTAAAAAAGATATCTGTTTATCGTATGTATTTTTGGGTGGGGTGGGGAGGGACTGTTCAACATACTTCACGTATGTAGTGCCATTCTGTTTTGTACAAAAATACAAAAACATCCTTCCACATGTGTGTGTGTGTGTCTTGGTAAACAGATTTGCCTGTAACTTTGTGAGCACAACTTTCTGGAGTGAACAGTGATGAAGAGAGTGAGGGGGCGGAACCCCGCTGAGCCTCTGCGCTGAAAGACAGCCAATCGCTTCGTTCTCTTAACTGCCAGTCACCGAAATCTGTCCAATACCCGCAGTGCCATTTCTAAACTCTATTCCCCACTGTGTCCTCCAACTGTTGTATGTTCTGCCAATCGCTTGAGGACAGAGTGGGAAAAGGAGCAAGCAGAGTTAGAGGCAGGACAAAAGAAGTTCTATAGACGGTCATATACATATATTTTAATGGTTTTAGAAGGCCTGTAGTTTTGGGAAAACAATAGTAGTGAGGGTGGACATGACAGCGTAGTGATGGAGCCCCCTTTAAACAAGAGGAATTCGGCGATAAGATTAGCGGATTTGGCATCGACTCAAGCCCTTCCTCATCAGAATATGACAGGCTTCCCGGGGATAGGGGGGCATCACCCGCACTCCCACCATGCCCACCTCCACCCTGGGGAGATGGGCAACGACCCCGGAGTGGCTCTCACTCCATTTGGACCCGAGCACATGGCACAGACCAATGCTCTCAAACTTAGTCCTTCTCAGCCTGTTCAAAGCCATCCCGAAGCCCAGACCGCGGCATCTTTCACGTCTTCTCAGACCACAGTTGGTTTCCCCGTGGCTCACCCCCACTCAGGCTACGCCACCAGCAGGGACTTCATCCTCAGGAGAGAGCTCTCAGCCTCTGCTATGCATGCACTTGGCGACCAGCATAGTTCCGCCTCCTCCCCTCATCACCATGGCATGTTCATTTCCCCAACAGGTGCTTATGGGCACGCGGAAGGTGGTGCCCATCCACTTTTCTCTGGACTGCACGAGCAAGCGGCCCCAGGTGCCCATCACCACCATGCCCTTAACGGGCAGATGCGTCTGGGTCTACCGGGGGACATCTACGGCAGGCCAGAGCACTTCGGCCACAGGCCCGAGCACTATGGATCTTCTTCTCTCCACAGCTACAACTCCATGAACTTAAATGTGAACCTCGCCACGGCTCCTCACGGAGCCACGGGAGCATTTCTGCGATACATGAGGCAGCCCATCAAGCAAGAGCTGATCTGCAAATGGATTGATCAAGAGCAGAGCTCCAAGAAGCCCTGCTCCAAAACTTTCAGCACCATGCACGAGCTGGTGAACCATGTCACGGTGGAGCACGTCGGGGGACCGGAGCAAAGCAGTCACGTTTGTTTCTGGGAAGAGTGTCCACGCGAGGGAAAGGCGTTTAAAGCCAAGTACAAACTTATCAATCACATCCGCGTGCACACCGGAGAGAAACCGTTCCCGTGCCCTTTCCCCGGTTGTGGCAAAGTATTCGCGCGCTCGGAGAATCTCAAGATTCACAAAAGGACTCACACAGGTCAGTTGAAAATGCACAAATTCTTTAGAAAGAACTTTATCGGCTCCGCAAAACTATTTCATGGGTATGTGTGGATGAAAACGTTTCATGCTACTTTGTAGTTAATCGAATCGTCTTAATATGCGGATACGTGGGTAAAGGAACACTTTCTTGTCCCCCACCCCATCAAAAATTTTCCCTGGTACAACCAAGGAAGGAAGTTGTTTGTTTACAGCGGGTATTCTTATGCGTCGCGTCTTTGCAAATTGATCTTCTAAAAAGAGTATGTTGATGTTAATCTGTCTTATGTTATTTTTCAAATGCAATGAGAGATCACGCGAATTTCATTTTAGCTACTCGTGCACGTGGCGATAAAGTACACTAGCGATAGCACGCTGTTATGAAGACGCTAGTGCATGTTTTCATTCATGCGTTAATTTAAGTGTGTGTTTATGCTAAGTGTGTGAATACTGTTGGATAAAACAAGTACGTACTTTTTGTAGACTCCAGGCTGTAGTGTCTCGAAGTTATGGTTGTGCTTGTCTGTTTTAATGCCACAGAGATTTACAAACAGTGAGTTATAATAAGTCTATGGTAAACGAGTGAGCATCGATGCCTTTTGATTAACTGAACTGAAGTTTTGTTATTGCAAAACAAGTAAGGCCCTCTGTCTCTGATGTTCAACTGTTGTCTGTAACAGTAAATAATTGAAGTAAAAATATTCGGACGGGCATTATCTGTTTTGATAGATGCAAACAGCGTACGTTGTCCCTCCAAATCAGTACAAATATTCTGAATAGAAAGTGCGAGACGGTGGGAGTGCAAAGCAGTTTGTTATTGGCAGTTGTTAAGACGTTGCAAGTATTTCTAAACTATATTTAACCTGCATTTTGTTCTGCTCATAACACGTGCTGACACGAATCGCCCCCGTGAACATGTCAAACTCAGCCAGAGTTGATTTTAATGCTGTGCATCTTGAATCAGCAATGACTATGCGTGCAAGATTGATAAAGATCCACTCTATCACGCCAGGACACTGTGAATCAACGTTTAATGTTTGTTTGATGCGAGATACCTCGGATAGCTCGTAAAGCCGGGCCAGTAGTTAAACTCCACACAATCTGAGACATATGGCGGGCCGAAATGTTTTTGTAGTAGTTGAACTTCCCGAGTCAGTGGCGTATGCTGTAACAGCAATCTAGAAAAAAAAACACAAGCGTGGTTCTACAAGATGAAAGTACAGTGGTTGCACAAGCCACGTGATGTGCCTTAACATTACATATGTAACAGCAGAAAACGAGTACTGTGGAGCGTGAGTGTGTCACTGTGTCACTGAATGCACGCGATTAATGTTGTACTTTAAGGCCATGCATAAATAATACTTTGGCCACGCATCCATTTCTGCCGGTTCCTGAGAAAAGAGCACAAATAAGCTTTATTTTCTCATGACTTTCCCAGGACCTGACGTTTGAAATGATGCATGAACGATGTTTTATAATAGCTATATCCATATCCTCTCTGTTTTTTCTTTCTCCCAGGCGAGAAGCCCTTCAAATGCGAGTTTGACGGCTGCGACAGGAAATTTGCCAACAGCAGTGACAGGAAGAAGCACTCTCACGTCCACACGAGTGATAAGCCTTACTTCTGTAAAGTAAGGGGCTGTGACAAGTCTTACACTCACCCGAGCTCCCTGCGCAAACACATGAAGGTTCACTGCAAGTCACCTCCGCCCCCTTCCGCCAACACGGGCTCGTCTTACCATCCCTCGTCTACGACGATCGGTGATGCCCTTTCCCCCAATCTGGAGCCCCACAGGAACCGTTCGTCGAACCTTTCGCCTCAGGTGACCAACCTAAACGAGTG
This sequence comes from Botia kubotai, assembly GCA_036877585.1. Classification (NCBI taxonomy): domain Eukaryota; kingdom Metazoa; phylum Chordata; class Actinopteri; order Cypriniformes; family Botiidae; genus Botia; species Botia kubotai. The sequence continues at coordinate 5,834 of JAZGTI010004801.1, forward strand.
GTACGTGTGCCAAGGGAGTGCCGGACCAAACAACCTACACACCCCCTCCAGCGATGTGCCAACCTCGGAATCTGACGACGAGGACTCTTTCAGACACACAGATCCAAGGGCAATGCTCTGATTTGAACAGCAAGGAATATGTTCATGATAAATGGTCCCCCTATAACACACACAAACACACACACACACAACTGAAGCGTTTTAATTTGAAGGACATGGATAGCCTATGGATGACAGTGGGTGAAAGAGATATTGCCCCCAGTTTGCCATTAAAACACGCTGATAGCGTTGACGCTCATGTTCCATATGCTGTAAATCACATTCATAAGCTTGTTACATGCAACGTGATAGTGACGTGTGGAATTTTAACATTACATATAAAATAATTGAATTTTTCTCTTTCTTAAGATTCTTCGTGACTTGTCATCAAACTTCAACTTAAAAGATTTATCAGTTATGTCTGAATAGTCGTTTTTCTTCTGGCATTACATCCCTTTTCGTTGCACAGAAACCTTTTATAGAAGCATTTTACACGTCTGAGGGGCATTGTTTAAAAAAAAAATGCAGTGACAATATTTTTTTTAATTTTTATCCGTAAATTGTCAGTGTCAAAGAAAAAAAAAACGAATTTAAATCGGATCGAATCTTTGTTAAAGTTTATACGATAACTGTGGTCAGGGCTGGTTTTTGTGATATTTAAAATATTTAAACCTATATTTTATGCAAAATCAATGTAACTTTGATTAAAGAGTACGAATATGTCTTTCGAGACCCTAAATAATGCATCAATGACAGGCCCGTCCCTGACTGATTTGTAAATAGTGTGGTATTGATGCTTGTGAATGTTGTCGTAGCGTCTCACCGAGTTTTGTACATTGTAATTTATTTGCTGGTATTAATGTTGGTCTGGACGTACAGATACACCAAAGAATAATATAATTTTGGTGAAATGAAGTAATGCTTTTTATCGTGCTCTGTAAAAAGGTCTTACTTGAATAGGCTGTATAATGTGAAGATTTTTTCGCATGACTCGTGTAGTAACTTTTTATTTGAGGTGCATGATGGTGTTGATGGAAAAACATAAGAAGATCGTGAAGAAATGTAATGTTTGTGTATAGTTATATGGAAAACTTGAATAAAAGCAGGACGTGTAAATATTGTCTTTTCAGCAAAAGGCCTTTTTTCATTCATCCATCAGTGTACGTCTATCATATTCAATTCAACGCATTTAGGCCTACTGGTTTTGAAAACGCCCACTCGCTAATAAATGACTAACAACAGAGGACGCTAAATGTAGACAAAGTATAAACAACCAAACAAAACACTCACTTTAAAGACAACTGGGCTACGAATGAAATTAATTTCCGCACTAATACAAACATTTCCTAGCCATTCAATGCCCTTTCAAACAAAACGCCTATCTGTATGTGGAATATCACAAAGCAACGAACACATGAATCATTCATGGGAATTTAAGACATAAAAGATGACTAACAATAAAAAGAATCTTGTATGAAGAATATGAAACAAAATCCCCCGTCTTATTTCCTTCATTAAAACGCACAACCGCACTTTCAAAGCACCCCCGTCCCAGACTATAGAATCAGAACTGACCAGCGCAGTTCTGCACGACTTCAAAGAGCTGTACATCAGAACGGAAGACTGCACGGTGCGTTAGGATTTCTATGGGTTACATTTGAATAGTTATTGTGGAAAAACTACTAACTGTCACTAAATAGGCAACCATCAAAGCAGAGGCGTCTTACGAACCCGCCTCTTAATAACAAAATACACATTTCAAACATTATATAACGGCGCAAAGGAAAAAAAACTTTTTGAAAACAGAGCGTATCGTAAAGTTATATTATACCACACCAAGAAAGGTCACGCGTTTGGTTTTTAAACTTGCTGGTGGAACCACAATAATACACGCGTCATCTTGCTTTAGACCACTTCCATAAAATAATGACTGAACGTTGGTGCGTCGTTGGAGATGGTAGTTTTTTGTGCCAGTGAAACGCCCCATTAATGGTGTGAAGTTCAAGGGCACTTCATAAAGTGCGTGTTTACCGGGCACTGGAAAGAGACCGCTTCAATTGGAGACACTCTATTAAGATACAGTCGCACTGACCTTTAGTTTCATGCTACGTTAGAGCAGTCAACTCGCACGCCATCAGAAGCGCTTATATTTTTGTTTCCCAATCTTTGAAATCCCTCGTGCGCATTAAGGTTTAATTTGGAAACAAGCGCGCGCTCTACCCACCCCTTTGTCCGCAAACTATTATTTGCCCAAGGAAAGAATGATCTTCTATTTATTTAAAACAAGTGCCCTTTGAATAGTGCAAAATAAACACGGTGAAAAATAACCAAAGAGATGGTCCCCTCGGAATGAAAAGGGGGACTTTATAAAAGCTACAGCAGTCACGGCTGAATGGGAGACGCTTTGAAGTCGAACTTATTATCTTAGGAATACTTTTCGGTCGTCCTAACGACGCTATTGAATCGAAAAGCTACCCCCTTTGTCAGCGATTTGTTCTCCTTTAGTGCAATGCCCATGGAAATCACTTACATGGTCTACCTTTACATACAGCCTGCAAATCAGTAACTCAAAGAGTCAGACTCTCAGACGCCACTTTTTAAAAGACAAAGCAGAAGTCAGTGTGAAAACGCAGCGAGTTCTCTGCAGTTTTCCCTTTATTGGACAGAATGATCACATCAGAGGAGCCTGTTTACTACAGTCTAGTCAGATTTCACACCGTCAGCTTCTCATTATGTGTTTGACGAGGGTTCAAAGTGTCCAAGTCATTGTGCACCCCTTTTTTGCGATGAAAAAGAGCAAGTGAAGCACTCGTAAGAAAGAAAACATGCATCTGAGGTTCAAACTTTGTCATACTTTAGCCATTAGCAAAATTCACTTCACGCGCCGTTTGTGTGTTCGGTTCACACTATACCAGATTTCATCTGAGAGCTTGCAAAAGTCTCGGAGGTAAATTACGGCACTAATGGAATATTTGCCACGGCGTTTGGGGGTCTGTAGGGAGAGGGAGAGAGAGAGGCGTTATGAGACACGTGGAATAAATATTAAATTACACAAATAAAATTAAAAATCTTATTAAACGAACGGTGCATGGTGGTTTTAATTTGTATTTTGGTTTGGTCCACCTCTAAGCTGGTGATAATTAAAACTGCACACTTGTGAACCACATCTAAGAATGAATCTCTTTTTTTCCACCAACAAAACTATTAGCAACCACAGCTCGCAGAACGTCACAAAATATTGTGAACTGATATCAGGACAAATGTTTATTACATTTAAATAACGAACCAATTTTATTTTATTTGTAGACCATTTTGACTACATTTCATTTATTTATTGATTTCATCAAAACTTTAAATCACGTGATTAGAAAAGCGTGTAATTGAACTTGCTCTTCAATTTCGAAAAAAAATGCTGATATTATTTAAACAATCTAGTTTTAAAAGCCTAAAATGAATGTTTCGCGAGCCGAACCCCCTCAGAGACAAACACGGAATAAGCGTGCCCAAATAACCCTGCGTTAAACTTTTTTCAGAGAACATAACTAAATTCTTTCTATGCCATTTCAAAATAATTACAACTTCAAGCATGTGAGGTATTATAAACATCCGTTGAGTGTTTCACCACAATACGCTTTGAAGACCAAGAAAACTGGGCACATATTCATTCTCCAGGCACTCTGCCAAACTCTTCCAAGCACCCTACCTGCCTAGTATCTTAAGTTTCCCGAATAAGTGAGAAAACACAATCCAGTTGCAGCTGCAGGGCTACATGTTTCCTCCCCGCACTCCGAGATTTAACTCTAAGACCCGGACAGGAAAACTTGCGATGCATGGGCGAAAACTTATGGGGTGTTTATACAGTGCAACGTGAGTACATTTTTATGAGCTCAACTCTAAAGGAAAAAAGTTGCTGCATGTATTTCTCGTTTCAGCTAACAGCTACAACTGTTTTAGTGCAGTTATCGATCAGGTCTTTTCCTTCATGCGTGCGTGTAAAAATGAGGTTGTTGGGAAAGTTTGCCGTCCCATTAAGTTAGAGGCCGGATGACTAGTTGTTTGCTATTTGCTCTGAAAGCTCAAGCCCGACTCAGACAGCTGTGAGTTCACCTATTAGCCCCGATGTCTTTCCCAAAAGATTGCTTGAGTTAAACATCTGACAATGAGCGCTCAGGGGTGCCGCTTGTCTGACCTCCACTCGCTTTTAATAGTTTCATAGGAACTTCATTAAATCAATTACTCCGCGAGCACATCACCATCTATTTGTACTTATGTCTCAAAAGCCTCTTGGGAAACACTTTATAATAACTTTCATGAATAACTCGTTAACAAAAAAATGTTCAATGCTTAACAATTACTGATCGGTTAATATTATATAAATATAGTATTTTAGGGTGTTACAAATTCTCCTTGCAACGCCAGGTTAATTATTTTTTTAACGAATTTTGCTAATAGCTGTCTCAGCATAGGATAATGACTTATTTAGAAAATCAAATAAGTTTGGAAAAATCTCGTGCGTCCCCATTTAAATATTTACGCAGCATAGTTTTGGAATGAGCGGGTGCAATCATGCCCAGTTACAAACTCTCCGGTTAAGATCTAGTCAGCCAGCAGTTGCTTGTTGTTTTATCAGCCGATTGTAAATGTTAAAAACAGATACCTGTATGAATGCCTTTGATGTGTTGTTGTTGTTGTTGTAAACAATTACTGAACAACCAATAGTCAATAATTATTTCCGTTTTAATCTTGATCGTTTAGAATACTTTTGTGATCTTTAAATAGATAATCAGACATTAACATATATGAATCGTGACCTGGATAATTAGTGATCCAAGGCTATTTTTATATAAAATACTGAAAACTCTACATATTATATGAGTTATTATGATTAATGCTGCATAAAAAGGCAGTATATTAGTAGAAGCGAGGCACAGTGGAGTACAAACTACAGATAAAACTAAATGCTTTTTTTAAAGTTTAAATTCCTATTCAAACGCATCTTACCAAATGCCTCACAACAGAGAGGAATCTCTTTTATCTATAAAACATATGAATCATCCTGCCTGTCTGCAGGAGAAAACTGTCATAATATTTGGCCTTTCCACAACATCTGTGGGCCTCCAAACTTGGTGCTGGTCCAAATATGGATCCCCAGGATTGGGAGGCTTTCCAAGGCACTTGGTGATGAGAGCAAGGTCGTCCACGGACATGTCCAGGAGCCAGAGCTCTACACCTGGTCCATTCAGCCTATGAAGCACATGAACTACACCTCACAGTCACGCGACCACTTCTCTGCTTGCCTTGTATTTGACAGGTCTCGTTTAAATGGCCCTAAATGCAGGTCTGACTTCCGATAGGAAAACATTCCACCTATGTGGCAAATGTTCAGGAGCGTTTGTGGGGCTGGGTCTTGTCCTAGAAAAGGATACAAACGTTTTGTGTAAAATCTGTTTGGTGTAGGAAATACTACATGGCCAGTGTGGCCCGCTTAAACGTGGACCGTAGAGCACTTAACACAGAGCTTCTGTGCTTTGCATATGTCACTGTTTACACGGTAGATTTCATTAGAGTTTAAGTACATTAAAACAATGAGCGGTTATTCAAAAGTTATCATGTCATGTTAAATTATGCAAAATGTCTGTGGATAATTTGATATGCGCTGGAGTGGAACAGGCAAACAAAACAACCGTGTATTATCTGTATATGATATAGTTCTGTCTGCCACAGTCCTAAATGTTGTTAGAAATGTAACTAATCACTAAATAGACCATACTGGTTTTTCAAAACAGGAAGTTTTGGCCCTCAATGTTTCAGCTATTGGATAGTGGTAGATGGAACAGATGCATTCGGGAAACAGAATGCAAGAACAGATTTTTAAAGGGGCAGTTCACCCAAAAGTAAAAAAAAATATTTGCTTACCCTCATGTCATTCCAAACACGCATGACTTTCTTGCTTCTGTTGGACTGAAAAATCAACATGGGGGTGAGTAAACAACAGCATTTTTTATTTTTGTGTAAACAGGCCTGTGTATAAGAATTGTAAATGATCTCACCAATGACAAACTGTGTTCCGAATCATTTTCGCAAAGATTATCGATGTGCCAGGCTCCCAAATTCTCCTATAGAAAACATATATTATTATTTAGATGCACCAATAACGTGCATTCATATGACACGATCTTTATTGCATTGGCTTTCCGTTCTGATTTTACACTGTAGATGCTGATCCTATTCCACATCTGATGAACTACCATCAGCAGCCCATCAGAGTCGTGCCTCTGAATACAGTAGCTTTCATAGAGGAAAAGGTCAACATTCAGTGAGAGGAAATCATCCTGCACAGCTGGACAACCGCCGTGCTGGATCATCTCAGACAGAGAAAGAAGAGAGAGAACGCACCGATACAACCCTCAAGTGTCAGGAATAGGAAGAAGATGAGGAAAAGAGGAGAAACCGTCAAAACCCACAAAAGAAAGCCTGTCCACATCTGTGCAGTTGAATCTCGGTTGATCTGACATTGATATATTGTTTTAAACTATTGATGACTGGATTGATCTCCTACCTTCCTGCCTAATCTACAGAACGCACCCTTTTTATTAAGGAAATGATCGAGCTCACCTTTAGAATCATCTGGACCATCCCCAGTGCGTCGGTGGTCACTGGAAACCCAGCTGGCTTCACAAGCATGGCTAGATGTTCTCAAACATCTCAAGCCACTTTCTCTGTTTCAAGCTGACCTTGGAATGGCCATTAGACATGGTTTTGAACTACTGGAACTATCTCTCATAAACCAGTGTCAAGGGTCCCCCTGAGTTGATAATGACTTGCTTTCATAACTGCTGTGACATTTTGTGAAGGTATGCTAGGCTTGCTCGCAGGCCATATCTCCACAACGCAGTGCTTCCTTCCCCCCTCAGCAGGTGCGAATCCAAGCTGCATAGTCTGCGATTTGCAGTGCTGTGTTCGCGCATTCCCAGAATAAGCACCGGGCCGCGCGCACAATTATGGCCAGCATTGATAAGCAATTTGGCCTGGCAGAATCGACTGTCAGGTCGCTTGTATGAAAACACAATCCGCTTTGAACACTTATTAGCAAACATGTAATTGCTCTGCCATTGGTTGCTCTGATAGCTTGTCTTTATCTTGCAGAATACCGGTTAACACTTGTCTTTACTTGAAGGCTAAACAGGTCACCATGATGTAAATGACATTAAAGCCTTATATTAAGCTGAACGGCTGCATGCCTTGTCTAGTTCCTGTGGATGAAAAAGAGATAAATGAAGTCAATCACCGTGCCCTCACATAAATGAGGGTGATGAAACTGATGATGGACTCATGGCTGCAGAAGATGTGATCCCAGTGGAGGCTTTACAGTGGTCTGTCCCACTCACAAGACAAATTATATAATTAGGCACAACTCTTTGGGGATGGCCACCTTTGCCCCTTTCTTGACATCTTCAGTGGTAAATGACAGCATATCTTGCTAAAATAACAGAGCAAATTCATCTTGGTGACACGAGCGGAATTCTCCTTACAATTGTATTAATCGTCTAGTTTTGGAAAATCCCTTGACATGTACCTTCACATGACAACGTGCACCTGTGGGAGAACGTTACATTTGATTATGAGAATAATCATGAGTCCTAAGCTGGCCTGCCTGAGAGATTTGTACATGAATGAAAAGCAAATTGTTTAAACATTACCTTAATTTGCATATATAATATTGGAAGAGTCTATGAATAAATAGCAGCGTCTTAAGAAGGCTGAATAAATCGAATTAATTCATTTGGTATGATTAAAACGGGAAACCCACAACCGGTTTTACATTTTGTGCACGAAGGTTAGTTTTTACGTCGTTTAAGATATATTAGGCATTTCTTTAAAGTAGATTTAAATATTTGTCTCTGTAATCATAATGCTTTAGGAATGTCTGGTGTCATATTCTAATGAGAAATGGCCGCGTTTGTCTCGTTTAAAAAACCCAAATTCGCATATTTCAGCTTCAGTCTGAATGAGCAGGCAACAAAACAGAAACGCCCTCAAAGATGACTGGCTTTCATCACCTCGTGCTTATCACCGGCATTGTCAAAATGTTCGTTGAGGGCCGTATGCCCTGCAAGGGGCTCCGACTGAAAAAGCAGAGCCCGGGCTCCTGCCTCGCCGAGGCAGGGTTAAGCCACCTCTCCAACTATGCGGCCCCCAGTGGAACCCTCATTACTTTGGCTCCTGGAGCAGTCAGCTGTGCTGTGGTTCAGAGAGGGGCAGCTCCTTACCTGGGCATCACTGCCTCAGTACGCCAACAACAACGCTTTTACCAGCCTGATATGACAGCTCAGCTCAGCTCCAACGGCAGCTTCCAGAACAGTAAAATGATGAAAACAGTTTCAGTTGTGAAATGTCGCTGACTTTTGTTTGCAGCGCCCATGACAGCACTTTGACTTGAGATATAATTTGGTGTCACGTTTGTTTAAATCCGCTTGGGGTTTTAATTTGGAAGTACATTTATAGCGACTGTATATTTAAAGTATTCTACAATAAAGCTGCCGTTATAGCTTACAGAGCTTGGTGGTGTGAGGTCTGTATTACGTTCAATCACCCCGTGTGGTTTTACTACTGTAGAGGCAACATTTTATTGATATGCAAAATATGCTGTGTGGACATTGCGGTTATGAGCGTGACTTAAACGCAGTTGCGCTTTAGTCATTTCCTAAAAAAAAAATCAAATATTGTGTGATGGAAAAAACAAATGTTACAAAACAAAAAAAAACGTTTTTCTAAACTTTACCTAATTAAACTGAAAATTTTGAAAAGATAAACTGTGCGAGAAGGCTGATATTCATCCCAAAGAACTGGAAAGGGTGATTTAACTTGCCACGAGCTTTTTATACACCGGGCGGATTCAGTTCAAGAAAGTCTCAAGTCTTTTCAATCTACAAACAGCCACTTTAATAAATATGTATTTATTCAGGATTAAATTTCATATAATCAAATATTATATAGTTAGTGATTTATTAAACATAAAAAAGTGACATGAACAGTCCAAAGTAATCTAATCTGTGTCACAGTTTTGACCGAAAATTTTGTGGTACACATCCGACAGGCAAGCCTTTGTTTAAAACAAAGTGTGAAAGAACAATTCCATATTTAAAATGCATTTATTAAATAAAGAAACACATTTTACTTTTACTTTAATAGAATTTATTTTAAATAACAGACTCTTGATAAAATTGCGCTACTGAATACATTAAGGCATTATATTCTTTTAAAAACAAACTTTTGTCAACGTTGCACTGAGAAATTTGTTCCGTAAATAAAGAGGAACTAAATACTGATATAGAGTAATTTTAAATACCGACCCTATCATGAGTTTTAATTACGTCTAAACGATCTGAACGAATTTCAAAAGACAAAAATGCATTGTCCTGTTTTAATCGGGTTCCCTTTTGGCTTTCCAAAATCTTCCAGAAATTACATGCAAATGTAGAAACTAAATACAAAACATGACGTTTCTAAGCTTGCAGTATTATAGAATCAGAAATTTGGTGCTTTTGATGGTGTCCTAAAATTACCATTTCAACAGGTCTGGACGGTTTTTAACTTTTCCACTGTTTAAGGAGATCAGATTTACATTAATAAGCGACTCTTTCTCTATTTGAAAGTCTGAAAAAAATCGACAAAATTCGATCACTGCAATTACAGTATTTATTTTTAGAGAACTTTCAGAAAATTTTGTATAAAATGGTATAAATGAATAGGTTAGGAGTTATATGTATTTTACTTACAAATGCAAAACGGCCTTAAAGAAAAGTACTTAAAAAAGAAGTATAGACCAGGGTGCACGAATGCGAGTACCAAATAAAATGTATTTGAAGCCGGATGGTTGTCAGCGGCCCTTTCTTTAAACAGCGGTATTCACTCCTGACAAAGTTCTGTTTCTATAGGACAAACAAGTTTAATTGGATTAGCGGAGATGATGTCATAAACTACAATTAAGAGCTTGACTGTGCAAACACGGGCACGCGCTTCACTTGTTAAAAGCACTGGCCCATCGAACAAATAATTACGGTTATAGAAAAGCAATTCGTTTCTAAAAACAAGATTTCTACGGAGGGTTTGGGTTTCATTTTAAAGCAGTTCAAAATAAAACTTTTAAAAAAGAAATATTTTAAAGAGCAGTGGCACCTAAAATAATAATTATCTCTCTTCTTAAATAATAGATAAAATGCCAATATTTTGACTGCAGCCTAAACATTTACAGGGATCAACGCTGAACACTGACAGGAAGCACAGAACACAGACAATGTTTATGTGTCCCATCAGACACATCGTCCACCACCCGTTCGGCCCTAAAATGCACTTACGAGCAGCAGTGTAGTTCATAATCTGCCTTTCCAAAACTCAGACGTGAATTTGGGGCTGTTGTTACTACGAATTGTTACCAAAAGGACAATAAAAAAACACTAATGAATAGATCAGTGCTACATTCAGATACAAATGTAAATATTCTAATTAAAAGGTCACGTGACATTTATAACTGTTTGAATGCGCGTAACGACCATAATGATTTAACATAATGATTTTCGCGTAAACCTAACGTTAAACAAACGTTTGTTAACGTTACTAAGCCTAATGCTAGTTTTATTTATATAGAGAGTTGTCGTCTTATAGTTTTTTATAATGAAACTAAACTATTTAAAGGAAAATTGTCAAATACAGGTCTATGTTTCCTGCACGGTTTGTTAAACACCTAACACAAGGTGGACACGGTAAGACCACATCTGGAAACTTGTCGCGCGGCAAGGTGATCAACCAGCGCTTCGTGTTCACAAGTGCGCGACCAAGATGACTCGATATCTGACAGTGAAATCAGTGAGCTGGAAACGAGTAGGCCTATTTAGGTGGCTACGGTCACACTAGATATCCTGGAGCAAAAGCGTAAAGGCCTATAGGACCGGACAATAAGGAGCTTTAAACAGGACTACGCACGTAGCTAACACGATTTTACTTGCATCCCGAGGAAATATTTAACGAGACAATGACTGAACCAAAGACACATTTTATTGCATGTTTTTATGTATTGATATTTTGGATATAAACAATTTCATTATAGGCCAACACATGAATCCGCTGCATAGTGCACCTGTTACCTATTATAATTAAGGCCAAGCACAGATATGTCCAGACAGCAACCTATTACAGCAAACTGGTCGTATATTCTTTTCGATTGGACTGTCTGGATGAATTTGGGGGTGGGGGGGTGGGGGGGTTCAACTGCAAAAGTCTTAACAGCCAAGAAGCAATAAATGTCGCCTTTATGAACAACCATTCTCTTTCTGCCCCCAATTTTGACAGCATCCGGCGGCACACTTCTTAAAAGTTCCGTTCTTCTTTCATCAGAAAGCCAGTGGGTGAGATGGTACTAGCTGCGCCTGGCAGTGAAGACACACAGCAAGCTCACCAGCACTCAAAAGCGTATCTGTTTAATCGCATCCATGAAAGATATCGCGCAATTGTTTTAATTTCTCTCTAATTCATGAGCAGTTCTGTGATAATGAGCCAGCCGCCGTAATATACATAAAACCACGATGCTCTGATTATCCTGGAGGCTACGCGACAATTGCACCATTTTGTCACAACAGAAGGAAAAGTGAATTTGAAGGGGGGCTGCCATGGGCCTGTAATTGGGGAATCCACCCATGGGTTGTTCCTAAGACTGAACTGTGAGGTGGAAATTACATCTGCCCGTAGTGCTAGGTTTGATGATCAAGAAAAAATATTTAAAAATAATCATCAGGGTGTAGGAAAAAACTTCTAAACTTTGACAATTATTTTGACGATGCCGTCATCCAGCTCCGTTCAAAAACGTGACATTTTACGACAGCTTAGTACCAACAAACTAAAGTTTATTTATATATATAATAAATATGATTATATTTATTTATTTTAGGTTTATTATAATCCCACAAATGTACCCATAATAAACCCTAAAACTACAATGGTATTTAATTAGGTTTTAAATTACTAAATCAATTAACAGATGACTAATGGGGAGTAAAATTTAACGGAGAAAACACGAACCATATAACCATTACTTATAATCTACGATAAGAAAAAAAATATCTAAAAAAGTTTTAGACTTTTTGTGGCACTGTAACGAGTCTGATTTACGTGGCCCCTCCACTCGAAGCCATAGCAACCGCAGACAAAGACCGGAGGTTTACTGGGGTATGTCCTTTGATCTGTCTCCATTTCAAATAAAGAGTGAGCTCAAAGTCTCCGGTTATTCAGAGAGAACTATCCTTCACTGAAGCAGACACATCAGTATTCCACCAAAACATCACACGTATACAACACGCGCACGGTTTACAGGAAAACGACACCGTTATTGTTGCTTCGGTATTGTGGAACATTTGGCTAGTTTAGGTGCCCTCATAGTAAAATTAATCTTCCATTTAAAAAAGCGCATTGTTGACGTGTGACTGACACTTTAATGCCTCCATAATCAACGATCTGAGTTTGATTTTTGTGATAACATTAAAATGTGAGCCGAGAGGAACATAAGAGGGTTCTCAAAGTATTAGTTTTTGAGTTGTGGGGAAAATGCATACATTTGCTTAAATGTGTTAAATGCACACGAGATTAAAGCGTTAAAAATGTGCGTCTCTTAGGTAATAGATTAACTCAGTCAGTTTACATGATTAAAGATATTACAATCATCACTAACTTAGTCAAATGAATTAATAAGGTATATGTGTCTAAGTTACTTGATAATCCCTAGTGTACTAAATATTTGTATTTTAGCATTTTGCCAATATTTTAAAATTAATACTTTCTCAAAAGAGCTAAGGGCATATTTTAAAAAAATAACAGTTTTGTTTGTTCGTTTTTTCTCCAATGTTCACTAAAAGCAAAGTTACTAAACAAAGGATTTTAAATTGGAAATGTGGAAATGTTCCTGCTACATTCTGTTAACGTTAGTCTAGCAAATTCAAAAGTCACACTAGCCTTTATGCAAAAAAAGCAAGACATTTTATAGCATTATTAGAGTTCAATTTCACTCATTACCCCTATTGCCAATAAATTCAATTTCATTTCAATTACACATTATTTCCAAAATGGTTCCCGTCTGCTCGTGTTATAAACGATTCGTTTTATTGCAGGGGAATCATCTTGTTGAAATGAGTTTGTCATATATTGTCTAGTAAAAGAATAAAGTCATTATTGGGAGATCCCTTGGCGAGAAATTAGGCGGGCAAAATCCTTCCTGCCACACGGGTCCCATTGAGATTAATGAAAAATATGTAAAACGTTTCCTTTTAATTTTCCTCAGAAAGCACTTTGCATACATGCATTTTCTCCGCTGGGTTGATATCAGATAATTTATGAGAGCAATCTCAGCCCATAACCATTAGGACTGTGTTTCAAGCCTAATTGAGTGCTGTCAAGATTAGGTAAGGTCCTATTCGTGTTAATTGTATTGTACTCTCTTTGGGAATACTAGTAAATGTATTTAAATAATTCCGCCTCGTATGCTGAAAAGATTATGTCAAGTTAAAGACATAATAGAAATGTCACGAAAAATGACAAAGAACTATAAGCAGCATTTCGGTGATCTATGAAGCAAAGGCCTATAAACTCTGAACACACGATAATCGATCTCAAATTAAGGGCGTCACCGGTGTGCGGGTCAGGTTTAATTCTACTGGTGTATTATTTCACTTTACATAAAATAACGTGCAATTAGGAAAATGATCACATATATGGGTTACAAACATTAAAATAAAGGCCTTTTGAAATGTCCCAAGAACTCTTAGGAAACTCTCAGTTATCGATCAAATTTCTATTACAATTTAGAGGTCAGCTGAGCTCTTGCGTGGCTTCATTGTGTTTTGATATCGCTATTCCTACATTATAGTTTTTAACCAAGTCTGCTAAACAGTGGCGTGCTTTTCTAAACACTAGAAATTGTAAAACAACACAGGACGGCCCTGAGTGAATCTTTCAGCTTTGTGCACTGTGGCCTATTGATCCCACGGTCTCAAGCTACGATCGCGAGTCATCAGGAGATGCTTAAAGAGCACTTAGGAGAGCGAAAGGGCTTGTCCGACATGAGTCCGAAAAGAAGCTTCCAAAGAAAATGAAAAATAAATGAGCGCAAAAGGCACGGCGCATGGGGGAGAGGGTACAGGAGAGAAGCGTGGGCCTGGTGCCAGGTCGGCAGCTTACTGTCGGCCCTTTGGGTTCCTCGCAGCAGTAACTTCCATCTTTCTGTCTGCTGGCACCAAACTCGACCCGAGACTCTCGCCACAGACGCTATTGATCACGCCATATCCAGTCTTGCTTTATGCAGAGGCCTTCATTACCATAGTGACCAACTAAACCATCAACCATCTACCCCCAACCCCCATCACAGACAAATCCATCGCGGGCATTTCTGCCAACGATCCCATCGGCCCGTGGGAGCTGAGGACCAGCAGCAAGAAGCGGGAACAGAGTGTACTGTAGGACGTATTCATGACATATGCGACATAAAAAACAACAACACCACGCTTGAGGGTAGAAATGAGGGTCATTCATTGGAAGTGACATCCTGGAGCTTTTTTTGAAAAGAGGCATTCTTGGCGAAGTGTGTGCGTGGAACGTTGATGAAATGGACAACGGCGGCGCGTCTTTTCAGAGCTTCGTGTGTTCGTGGAGGCTCAGAAGCTGGATGGAGAGGTGGGAGCCGCTGACCGGGTAACAAAGCCAAGGAAAGCACGGAAAACTGCTGATATTTACATAGAGGGAAAAGGACAAACTGCAGAGGCCTTTGTGTACGTGTTTGTGAGCGAGCGAGCGTGTGGCGCGCCGCTGAGCGGGTCAGCGAGAAGCCAGACCGCAGACGCATTCAGACCTTCTCTAAGAGAACAGACCGGCTCTGAAACAAAGGCCTACAATTTAGAGCAGACTCTCAGGCTTATTCTCTCTCTGTTGGTTTTGGTAAATTCATGGAGGCTTCTTGGCAAATAGGACTTTGATGTGCAGGGGCCTGAAGCAGCCTTCAGGCTGAATGGAAACTCAACTGCAGGGCTGCTCTGTTTGGTTGCCCTTGCACTGGGCATGCACAACCTTTGCCACTCACAATCGTCCGCCCTGACATGAGAGAGGCGGGGGGTAGGGCAGGGTGCACACAAATGAATGCAAAAATGGTAATGCATCATTACAATATATTTCAGCAGTGCGAGTCACAAATCATTACATTTAAAATCATTACACTTAACACACACATTATTAACACTACCAAAATGATACGTATCTTTGAAATCAAGAGCGAGTTCTCTGCTGCCGGTTAAACAACGCACAGGCAGATTTTCAGGTGTTGATGTGACGTGAAGGGCCCGACCAGCGTGGTGCAGATTTTGATGTCTGAGGAACTCTGAGTTTGCATCACTTTCCCTGAACAGCTGAAGCCATCGTGACAATGTTCTGAGCTTGCTTCAGAGACGGCATGTCAATCATACTGCCATGAAAGGTGAAGGCCCCCTGAAGAGAAGAGAGCGGAGCACTGGTTGAATAAAATAAAAAGGTGGCTGAGATATTGTCTGAAAGTATACATACATAAACATAAACACACACACACACACACACACACACACACTTCTAAACAGATGTATCGCTAAACAAACAACACAGCATTTTATAGTAATGAATATGCCACAGGATGCATTTAAAATGTATCTATTGTTATTAACGGTGGATCAATAAATTCTTGTTAGCTTCAAAAAAATTCTTGTTAGCTTGAAACATTAATATTTTTAACAGTAAAATATTAAAAAAGTAAAAACAGTAAAAAAAAAAAGACCCAAAGCTTTGTATTTTAGTGTTAAATACTAATGTTTCATGTCACTGGACTGAACCAGATATATCAGTCAGCTGACCCTGTCATAACCTGGAAAGGAAAGTGGAAAGGGTTAAATGTCCAAAAACTACACCTGCAGCTATGCTGGATCACAAATGTAACTCAGCTGTTTGCTAAGTGAGTGCAGTGCTAAAAATACCGTGTTGACAGGCAGTCAAACCTCAGGTGGGTATTTTGCAAACATTTTCTGTAACAAATCTGCAGGGAGATTGAAGCGAGCACAGGAAAACTGAGGGAAAACGCAAATAAATCGAGCAAGTACGTCCCGGAATGTTTGCTAGCGAGCGAAGAGCCGAGCGAGAAGAGCGTCACTGACGCACCCCCCAGGCCATCCTTAGCGCAAGAATTACTGGCAGATTGTACATTACTAGCACATCTCAGACACGCGCAGCCCTACCGAGCAGAAAACGCAGGACTCAATGATGCACTAAATTAGGAACTATAATATTCAACACCTCATTTGCTTTCCTTCGATGGAAGCTGAAGAGCTACGCTGCAGCATGGGTCGTGAAGACGTCTCGATGTTACGCCACGCTGGAAAAGAGTACAGATCTCTGTATGAAAGCTGAGGGACTACAGCGCGCGTACCTTCCCCAGCTTCTGATGCTCCTCAAATGCAGCGATCAGCTCCGCGGCCCACCTCACTCGCTCTGGACTGGGGGTAAATTCTTCCTGAACAGCCTTGATCTGGTTGGGGTGGATCACTTGTTTTCCTAGAAAGAAACAAGCATAACAAATAAGGAAACGACAACAATTGAGCTTTAATATTATAAAAACTATTTTACTGTACATAAATAGCATTTACTATATTATTATTTTTAACACTTAAACACTACATAAAAATAAACACTAGATCACAATAAATATTTTAAAATTAAACCTAAAGCCATGTCAGGTCACAATAAATTTTAACAAATCTAGAGACCCCAGTAATTATCTAGGGTCATCGTCAGGAGGGGACAACAGGAATGTGTAACATTGTTCTGGGCGTGTGACAAAAGGGCCACAGTAAGGTACTCTATGGTATAGCTGACTCATTGGGCCCCAGGGAGTTTGGAGGGGGGGTACCAATAAATATTTTGTTCTGGGCCCTGTGAATTTAAGCAACAGCCCTGTAACCAACAACAACTGTGTGATTCACAGGTTGTGTGTAGATTATTACAAACTACACGTATTGTTCGGTTTTAAATACAGAGACAAATCATACTGTGAAAACATCTTAAAATTAGTAAATAACAATACAGTGTGAAAAAAAAAAAACTTAACACGACACAATTATAATAGGGGATCCATAAGACCTTTGAAATCGGTCTCATGAATTAACATAATATTTCACCAGTAGTCTTAACTGATTTGCTGAAAAGCAGGCAGGTGTGCGCTAGCTGTAGCAGACTACCATTTAATTTAATTAAACTTTTTAAATCACTTAGTTCCCCTTTAACGGTGTAGCGCACCCAAACACAATATCACAGGAAGTGACTGAAGATGATAATATAGGATTATTTCTGCACCTTTAGAGGGCTTTGGCTCAGCAGAAGGACAGGCATTGGCGGGCACTGGCTCCTCTTTGTCCAGGAGTGAATTTAAGGGACACAGCAGGGACGGAGGATGCTATGAATTATGGGTGTCATCCCGATTTTCGCCTCGTGCCCCGCTGAACTCTGAAACTTTACTGCACGCTTAGTTACACTCCAATCTGAGGCTGCCTCTGTGAGTCTCACTTGCTGCTTTTATTACAGGCTTGTGTGAGAGCCACTCACACACACACTAAGCTCAATACGCACCTCATACAAAAGCGCGCACACACACACACACACACCACACATAGATATAGATGTCACAGACAGCAGCAACTGATATCTTTCATAAGCTCAGTTATGTGTGCGTTAATGACCGAACGCTGGGGTGAAATATCGGAGGCGACTACAGCAGATAACCATGAAATGATCTATTATATGAACTGAGAGGGTCATGCATTTACCATGTCTGCCTCTATGGGCAAAACAATTCTTTCGACGTAAAGCCATTTTAGATTATTTAGTTAATCAATTATAGTGATTTTTTCTCGTTCGTTTCTGTATTTGAAGTTTTGGTTCATAAAGTTCGAGAACCAACAATTGTTCGGTTTCATCGGAGGGCTTTTGCAAATTTAAATCTTTCTTTTCCTCCTCACTGCGGAGCTAAGAAGCTAAAACGGATTACGGTCAAGGCAGCAGAAACCGCATTCTCAAAAATAACATCTGTCCAGTATTACGACAAGATAATCAGGGACATGTTCTCGGATCAAACTTCTGGGTTACAAAACTCTATTTGAGATATGACAGCGGGCAGCGTCATGTTTTCGCTGTGGCTCCTTTCTGGAGAATAGATATACGGTAAGGTAGCTCGCTGGCTGCCACAGAATTTAATACATGAGAAAACCATTAGCTCCATCTGTGAGTCTTACCTCGCCTGACCCCTCTGAAACAAACCTCTGCCATGTGTTACCCATTCCAGTTCCCACATAATTCAGCACACAATCTTACATATTGCAGCATAATGTCAGTCACATGTTAACACGCTCTTGCAATATGCAGGTGTTGCTTTCCGCTGCTTTTACACATTGTGGAAGCCAAACGCGGCAACGCGTTCCGACTGGACAACTGAGCGATTGAGAGTGAATGAGGCGTCAGGCATCGGTTTACCAGTGACAGCCAAGGCATGCATTTCAACGTAAATAAACCAGAGCAGCTTGGTGACTGTTTTCAAACCGAGCCAACAGTGCTGCAGACGGATGAATCGTGAAGGCTGAGGACCAGCGCGTGTGTTTGTGTGTGTACCGTCCCTCCGCGGCTCTAGAGGAGACGGCCTGTTGGATCAACACCCTAAAGCTGAGGCTCAAGGTCCATGTTTGTGACGCCCATCCCAGAAAAGACTGGCAGGGGGTCGTTCCCTCACATCAACAAAATATGCCCCCTTCCCCAGACTGCCACCTGTTCAGGAGCAGTCTGTTCTAAGCCAGCTAGTGACAGAGTGAGCAAAGGGGGTGTGGTGAGGCCTTACGCCACACTTCTATTGGCCTGCCACGGCGCATCATTAATGCTCCCTAATGCCAATCAGCCAATCACTGGGTGCCATCTGGTTTGGGTCTGTCTGGTTGGCTCACTACCATTTAGCACTGTGCCCCTGATAGATGGTTCTGAAAAGCTCACGTAGAGGGACACAGTCTATGAAAAAGACAACTATGAAAAACAACAACGGCAAGAAATAAATATAAAATATTTTACAATGAAGCAATACACGATACAGGTCTTGCAGTAAAATGAACTGAAATGACAGCTGTACAATAAATAAAAATAAATAACAAAAATAGGCATAAAATAAATTTAAAGATGTCATCTTATTTTGACACCTAAATGCTGGAAAAATTGCCTGTCATTGTCTTTTTCATGGTCTTTATGCTCTTTAAATGTTAGTAGATCAACTACAAACATTCTTAATCATTACACAACATCATATCTGTGTACACATATCAAAACTCAATAATGCACCAAAAGACATAAACAGGTTTAATTATGATTTAAGATTAGTTCACACGTGGAAAGTTCAATAAAGGGGCAATAAAATAATGCTTAATCACAATTTGTGCCTTAATACTATAGGAGATAAATTATATAGTGACTGAATTTTAAACTTTAACTTTTCTGTTTTGTAGCAGATTAAACCTTTATGTCTGCTGTTAAAAATTAATTATTTTTTGCCATGGTATTATTTTTGAAAGAACATATTTAATTAGTGACAAATTATTTATTGTTAAGAAAATGTTTTTTCTTAAATGCGTCATTGTTTTCCTCACCTTGTAAGTCGCTTGGTTAAAAGCGTCCGCCAAATGCCTAAATGTACATGTAATATCTTCATTACAATTTGCTTGCAATGTTATATTTAAGATCTCAGAAAGACATTTTCTGTTTGAAACAATCTTAAAACGCCCAAACTAAAATACATTTATAAACCAACTTTCTGATTCGAGAAAAAGTTCACAGATAAAAACAGCGTAGCGCAACCGAATCGTATACACGATACAAAACATTTTAAAAACATAATTTTTGCTTTAAAAGGTAGGTAATAAATTTATTTTTCGACAGTCCAAAAAAACTATTCATACCACACTGTAATAACATCTTAAGGATATTTATCGGTCTGTAATTCCAATTTCCTATCTGCCTACAAACAAACACACATGCACACACACTTCACACTGAGGGTGTAAACTGTAAACAGTGCTTCAGCAGGCCTCATCACACTAGGACCTCAGACTAGCAGTGGCAAACGGGGTGGCGCGAGCTACACAAGAGCCGCTCCGACTCAGACTCGCACGAGAGGCGGAAGAGAGTCATCAAACCCGACCCCACCCGCCTAATGACAGGCTGCTGAACGAAGCCCGGTGGATGGGCCGCAACATGGCATGACTGAGCCACCGGCTGGCCGCCGGGAAAATACAAACAAACACCGTTCCAGTGGCACCCCATAGATTCCTGGGACACCACACACCAGAAAATAATAATAAAAAGTACATGAATTCTTTATTTGAACCTACTGCATTCTCTTGCAAAAATATGGCACGGTAAAATACTACAGTTACTACTGTAATTTTAAACTGCTGTATTACCTTACCGATGTAATGAAGAAAATAAATCAAAACACTTCACAGCTTTGAAGGAGATCCTCTATTAGCTTACGATGATAGTAAATAGTAACTTTTTTAACTTTTCTACCTACGGTATTTTGACAGAAACTATGGTTACTACAGTAAATATTTGTAAGGACGTTAATATAACAATTAATAAATGCTCCAATTATTTTCTGCAAAAAAATCATTTTTTTCCCCTAAACTTGGAGTTGCATTTACTAAATATAATAAAACAGTATTTATTTTAAAAGTCACAGGTTTGAAGGGAATAGTGACGGAATTGCACAAAATAAAAAGGAGAAAGAACAGAGATTTTTCACACAGGAGTGCTGCGTTCTGTAGGAATGGCAGTTCTAGTGTATACAGAGATGTGCAGGGAGAACAGTGTGCATTCTGCAAACAGCAATTATATATTCATTAGCAAAGGCTCAGAGGAGGGCTGTGTCTGGCCTCCTGTGGCCAGTTACCCGCTCACCAGGACTCCACACACACACACACACACACACACACACACGTTGCCTGGCTACAAACCCACACTGCGCTGAGCTGCGAACATACGTCTGCCTCTCTCTTTCTCTCTTGCGCACACAGACACACACACACAGACACACACACACAGAGACACACACACACACAGAGACACACACACACACAGAGACACACACACAGAGAGACACACACACAGA
>JAZGTI010004802.1:0-27121 GCA_036877585.1 Botia kubotai
TAAACGGATGTAGTCCAGTTTGTTGTCTAATGAGCGCACGTTTGCCAGAACGATGGAGGGGATAGCGGGTTTGTGTGGGCTAGCCCCTAGCCTAGCTCGGATGCCTCCGTGCTTACCCCTCTTCTGCTTCCTCTCACACCGCTTGAAGCGATTCCATTGTGAGCGAGGTGCAGGAGTGGGGGTCGGTGATTGAGTGGGTCTCCGGAGCAGACCCGCATCTTTCAGCTCTTTGGCGTCCGCGGAGTTTAACTTTAAAAGTTTGTTTCTGCCGATGTCGAGCAGAAATGTACGGCTATACGCACGCTTAAAGACAGGTAAACGTGACAAAGACGTACAAAAACACTGTGACTTACAGTACAAAAAACACGAAAACACTGTTTTGTCGGGAGAGAGAGAAGCCGCAGCGTGTGCACGCGCCGCCATCATCATATGTTGCAGCCTGATTAAATTCATTTATTTCTCATAAATTTACACCCAGAACCCGATAATGACAAAGAGAAAACAGAATTTTAGAAATGTTTGTAAATTTATTAAAAAGAAAAAACTAAGATATCACATTATGGTTGAATGGGGTGATTTGGACTGTAGTAAACACCAAGCAGTATTGGGTGTTGGTGTTGGAGTTAGAAGTGCAGTCTATCTTAGCAAAGGAGGCCATTGAGTTTGTTGCTCCTTCCAAGAGAGAAGCCGGGTCCTACAGCCAGTACTTCATAGTTTCAAAAATGGATGGGTTGTGTCTGATTTTAGATTTGCAGCATCTGAACCGTTCTCTGTGGAGATTCAGTTTCAAGATGTTAACTGTTCAAATAAATCAAATTAAATGTTAACTAATCAAATAAAATCTGAGGATTGGTTCATCATGATAGATCTAAAGGATGTTTACTTTCATATTTCCATCCTTACTTCACACAGGAAGTTCCAGCGGTTGGTCCAACATTATTGCTTTTGGCCTGCTGTACATGAGACCCCTACAGTGGTAACTTGGGGTGGACCAGGGGGTTTTCCCTGAGGGCATGATTCCAGTTATGTGCCTTTGTTCTCTGGTCATGTGGAAGAAACCATGGCTCCTTGACGGAGGCTGTCTTTCTACCCTTAAATCATTAGAGGAGCCTGAGGTAGTGCCCTTCTTGCAGATTGGCACATTAGGTTGTTCTCTGGTCCCAGAGCAAGTTATTCTCCCTCAGAGCTCTGTACATCCCTGGGGACCACAATGTGGGGGTATACATCCTGTTGAGGCAGGGGCTAAGGCCCAGGGAATGGAGACTTCATCCCCAAATTTTGGAGTTGATTTGGAGGAGGTTTGGCCAGGCAGAAATGGATTTGTTTGCATCTCTGGTTTCCCCCAGACCCATTGGGATTGAATGCCATGGTACAGATGTGGCGAAGGCTGTATCTGTATGCTTTTCCAATTGCTCTGCTCCCGGAAGTCCTGGAGAGGGTTGTTGAGATGGGGTCAGTGTTTTCCTGGTAGCCCCATTTTGTCTGGCCTTGCAGGCCCTCCTTGAGCGATACCTATCAGAAAGAACCTTCTATTGCCAGCCAGTGTTCTAATTCTCCACCCCCAGCCAGAGCTGTGGAAGCTTTGGGTCTGGCCTCAGAGAGGGACCAGCTCATAGATTCCGGTCTGTTAAATGATGTTGTTGAGACCATTCTAAACTCCAGAGCTCCCTCCACAAGGAAAATGTATGCCCTAAAGTGAAATGTTTTCAATTTATGGTGCAGAGGATGCCAGTTGGATCCAGTTAACTGCGCAGTGGCTTCAGTGCTGGAGTTCCTCCAGGATTGTTTATCTGGGGTCATTTCCTGTATACCATTAGGGTATATGTGGCACCCATAACTGCCTTCCAGGCACCCATAAGTGATGGACCTTTGGGGAGACACCATTTTATTATTTCTTAGTCTACTTACTCCTAAGTTTCTTTCTAAAGCCCTCTTGTCGGGGGTCTCCCTACAGGAGGTCTGTGTCTGCTAGTTGGGCATCCCCGCACACCTTTATAAGAGTCTATAACTTGGACCTTTTCAAGACACAAGAACGCGGGTTCTTGTGTCCTTTTGCCCTGATAGGCTTCAAACCAGGATAGCTCTAGACTGTGGCACAGTGAGTTTTTCGTTCCTCAAACTGTTGTTTTACAACACAGCATCTCGTTCTCTTCTCAGGTAACAAGGGTTACAGTCATAATCAGAGTCATTTTTCTTTTTCATACATTCGCAATTTCTAAAAATCTAAAATTCTTATTTCATTATGAGGTACTGAGTATTAATTTATGAGAATAAATGAAGTTAAATCATTGGATTATCAGGCTGCAACATAACAAAGTTTAAAAATGTGAAGGGTTTCAGCACTCTACTAATACATTGTTAGTAAGAATTCTGTGTGGTCTACAAAATTAATTTGAAAAATAACAGCTGCTTGATGTATTTCTGAGATGAATTAGGATGTGGTTATCTATTCACGTACTTGCTCAGCGTAAATACTTTTCCGTAAAATGTATTTTGTGGTTATTAAATTTCTCACCAACTCAGATATTAATTTGGTAAGTGGCAAGAATATTAATACATCAGGGTATAAAACAAAATGTCAAAGTGCCTGAGGGTGCAGAAATGCACACACAAACACACACTTCATTGTGTGGCGGAGTTCTCTATGCCTGAAGCTGAGAGAGAGAGAGAGAGAGAGAGAGAGAGACAAGAACAGGTGTAAAGCCACAAGCTGTAGTCAGGAGAAATGTTTAGCCTTACAAAGGAAGCTTGCTTGTTTTCTATAGAAGTATAATATCTTAGCCCCCAGGCCACAGAATGAAAACACAACAGCACACAAGCTTTTATTTAATAAATCACACCAGAAATATTTGCTGAAACAACTTAAATTGTTTAACTGGCTTTTTAACTCACTACTGTCTTTTTTTTTTTTTTTTTACTTCTTGACCTTATTTCCTGTTAAAGACTAAAGTATACACCATAAACAGTAAACATGCAGTTTCTAAACTTTAGGAAAGAAAATGACTGTTTTCAAACAGGTTTTCTGGTTTCCCCTCCCCATCTTCCCTTGGTCAGCTAAACATAGTTAGATAGTTCCACCCTATGCTATATCTTGAGCCAATGTTGCTATGCTATGTTGGTTAGGATGCTAATACCAACAGACCAATGTGTTTTTCACCTTTCTGAGAAACCCACTTACGAACGGCTTACTTGCTTATAGCATGTTTCTGCATATTCATCTGGGATACAGTAAACATTTAGTTTTCCCCCCAGAACAATGCATTCATAAAATTAACTTTCTCTTTGTTTGCTACCCTCTTATTTATTCTTCATTAACAAAAGTTCCTTTCTGTGTCCCGCAGTATCAGCAGCAGAGGTATGCGCCCTGGCGGACAATGGCCTCTCAGTGGCAAACCTGGTCTATTCTGGCCATTGCTGTTCTCCTCCAGGCTCTGGTGCCATATGTGGTATATCGAATGATGACGGCTTTTAAAAATCCCCCACCGCACACGCTCTTCAAGACAGCTGCAATCTGCTTTGGCCTTCTTAGTGAAGTCCTGTTGATCAAGTGAGTACTGTTCAGGCTGTGTTGATACCTGTCTTGTGGCTAAACACCTGGGAAGCAATGCTCTAAGTAAATAAAAAGACCTTTCTGTTCCTTCTTAGCCTCTTTTAGAGATGGGTAGGGACTAAAATTAATTAATAAATTGAGGCTTATGGTTGGCATCTGTGGCTGTCTAATTATAGAAATGACAATAACCCATCTAACACCATTTGCATAATCCAAGTACATTGTGACATAAAAGAATGAGACCCCTGGTTTTCGTTTTGTTTTATTTGCTTCAGCTAACACATTCATTTTCCTCACACATATCTGTGTGTTTAAAGTGTGTGTGAGTTGTATTAAACAAGCCTTTTCATATTTCAGCATGACCAGATGGCATCTCAGACTGTTATGTATGTGCGTGCTGTATGTGTGTGTATGTGTGTATCTTTGTGTGTATGTGTGTTTGGTTGCCATATTTGTTACAGGCCACTGCTGCCTCAAGTCATTACTAATGCTTGATTACCGCTGAGATCAATTTGATTAAATTTTTACTATCTCACTCTTAATTTACTTTTCTACATTTCCCATTATATACAGCAATAAGAAGACTGTAAAGAAATTAGGTTGCTCTAAAGTTTCTGCGTCCTGAGTCTGTTTTTGCCCATGTTGGTGTATGTAGCCTATGTTAGTTGGCTATTTAATCCTATATATTTATATAGTGAACATGTTGTGTGTTACAAAGCCTTTCTTTATTATCACATTGCATAAGAAAGTGCTGAACTAGCCAATGAAGAATTGCATGCTCAAACCTTTTTTACCTTTTACAGTAGATATGCAATATATTAGAATTCTCAGCTCAGAGGTCATACACACTCAGCTTGAAAATCTAGAAATCAGTTTTCCTACTGATTGCTGAAGGTGTGCAAGATATTGACATGATCAATGAGGTGTAAAATTAAAAGTTACATTGATTGCCTTTCCCCTTCATTCATTTGTGTTATATATATATCTCAATCTAGTATCCAAGCTTAACTAATTTTCCTGCATTTTCCAATGTGAGTGTAGCATTTGAAGTAAATATGTTAAGATGTTATCAGTAAAATGCAATATTGACATAACATGACATAACATTAACTGTTTGGTAGTCTCTAAAAATTAGACTTCACTTTTCAATGAGCCCATAAAAATGACCTTGATAGAAAAAACCCAAACACTAATATAACATTTTAATAACAATTGTAATTTTTGTATTCCTATCCTGTGAAGAAAGCATAGTAAATAATTACAGAAAATGTACTATATGTTGTGTCCATCTGAAATTTGTTATCTCTGACCATTTTATGTCATTCTTAAACTATAATTCATCACAATAAACTCTGTTCACATCTAAAACAGTTACAAATTGCAGCTTTAACGTGCCAGAGGAGAACTGGCCCTCCTGGTCAAGCCTGGCTTCTCCCAAGGTTTTTTTCTCCATCTATGCTTGTATTTTTCTTAACTATAATTTATGTAAGCTGGAATGCATGTATTTTGCTAAACAATTTTGTGGCTTTATTGGTTCAGTCAGCTCTTTGTTCGTAAACATACTATAGGCCTACTATAGTATTTGTCTTATCCCACACATATTATTTGCAATAATACCATTAACATGTCAGACGTTTGCTTTGTGTTTTACTACTATTCTTTTTTTTATGTACAGCTGCTTTCAAGCAATGTAACATTGTAAAAAGCGCTATATAAATAAAATTGAATTGAATTGAATTCTTTTATGATTAATTATAGTAAGCAGTAAGTAGTAGTATTAGTAGTAGTAGTATCTGACCTTAACCCCAACCCTAAATTAGGGCTTAAAACCCACAAAAGAACATCAAAACAAAATGAGGTATTAAAAGTAAAGTAGTACATATATGTCTCAACAGGATTTTTAAAAGATTATTTAAAAGTTTGTCCATATTCAACTAGTGTTAAACAAAAATATATTATATAACTACAGCAACTAGCTAGTATATTGCAAGGATCATTATCGGACAATATATAAATATTGTCATTTTTAATTTACTTCATTATTATTTGGTACTCTATTTTTGGACCTAGATATATATATCAATATACATTTGCCTGTGTTAGTGGCATTATACAACTTGGGTGCTCTAGAAAACATCAAAAGATTGCAATCAAAACTTTCTACAGAAACCTCTTTACAAAAGTCAGTCATTCTTAAAGTTATATTATAATTCACACAGTGAAAATTACTCTCTCACTACCCTGTCCAAGATCTTTTGAATCTAGGAATTACTACTTTCCATGAGTGTTTGTTTAGATCTTCATTTATTTAGGTTCCTTCTGTAGTAAACTTCAGACCTGGATAAACATGAAACTTAAGTTCTTTTGAAGAATAAAAGGAGATAAAAAAATGAAAAAATCCATACAATCAATAAAACCTATGAGAGCTGCATCCATTACTGGAAAAGCTGCAACATTGATAAAAACACACACTTTTTGTTTGTTTTTCAGTCATTTGGGCAGTATAACTCCAAAACTGTTCACCAGCATTCCCTCTCAAAAAAACTCAAAAAACAGTGACAAATCCATAATCCAATAATAGCGAATAGTATTTCATTTCTGATTATCTGACTATCCACTATGTAATGCCTTTTATTTTCACAAAAAAAATTACTGTAATTTATATCTTTGTCCATTTTCTGATCGAACAGTAATAAGTTGCCTGGCTCGTCCTGTCAACAACTGACAAGAAAACAAATTTAATCTGAAGTGCTATTTTCCTCAGAGAACAGCTTCATAAACACATTCATTTCCAACATTTGACAACAGCTCCCTTCCTGTGCTTCTGAAAAAAAAACCTCTACAAAGATTTGAAATGAGTGGGTCATCCAGAAAGAACAGAATGTTTGTGAAAAGGGGCATATTTACCCTGTTGCTCCTATGTTTTGCCATTCATTTTTTTGCCATTCATTTTTTTGGGGCAGTTGTGGCCTACTGGTTAGTGAGTTGGGCTTGTAATCAGAAGGTTGCTGATTCGATTCCAGCACTGGGGGGTTGCAACTGAAGTGCCCTTGAGCAAGGCACCTAACCCCCACTGCTCCGGGTGTGTGCGTGTTCACGACTTGCAGTGTGTGTGTTCACTCCTCACCAGTGATGGGTTAAATGCAGAGGTCACATTTCAGGTATGGGTTACCATATCTGATAAATATGTCACTTTCACTTTCATTTTGCTTTTATTTGAAGACAAGCTTTCATTTATCGCATTTGATTCCTTTAGGTTTGTCCATTTAATACAGCGACAGTCAACTAATCTTTGAACTGTTTCAATTAAACCGAGAAACAGGATACACATGGTTTCTAACCCTCGCTGCTTTCTCTCCCTTTATCCTGCTAAGTTTTATATGAGTGTTTTTCACTTTTAATATAAGTAATTGGAAAAATGCTCCGGGTGCTTCAAGTCTTTAGTAAATGAGCAGCCTGCTTTTATTAGCATCTGACTTGTAAATAATGCATTAAACTCCTGAAATAAACATGATCAGCTCAGCTCTGTATCCATAATGGAAATAAAAAAAGTTGCCTGACTTCTACAATTGAAGTAATTCAGCGAATTGTGTAGATTCAAGATGATATTTGTGGAAACACTGATGCAAGTACAAAACTACCTCAGGAGCTTTCCAGAATAATGAGGAAAATTATATTTTGTGAAATGCATAGTAATTGTTTTAACACCCTCCCCTCTTCATTTCTGTGTTTGGAAAAAAGAAAAAGAACATTTGGGGTCTGTTTGTAATCAAGGAAATAAGGCTAATAGGTTTTTTTATTAAACACTCTTTCAGCAAGAAATGTGCCTTGAACTTGTAATTAATATTGTGGCAATGCTGGTAATTTGCTCTTGCACCATTATACTGTTGTTCCAAACGTTATCCGCGCTAGTAATAAGCTGTAATTTTACAACGGGAAATTGGTTAATGTTTAAACAACACATTAGATTGTTAGAGAGAGGCATCAGGCTAAAATACTGATTTGCTGTACATATCACCTTATGTTGTAGGCCTGGAAACGCTTCTTTAAAAGCGTTGTGGTGTTGTTTTAAACAGTCAATAAGGAACAAAAATACATACAAATTACAATTATAAATACACTTTCCCAGTCTGTATCCAACCTGTGTCAGTCACCACTATTGTTACAACTAGTTCTATAAAGAGTGAGGGCTACAGATACTTTTTAAATATGCCATCACTTAATTTAAAGTACTATTCCACACCCTTTTCTCACAATAACTACACAATTGGATAAGGTGTATCTACCAGCGAATCTGAGAAACCAATACAACCAAATGAACACCTAAAAGATAAAGACATTTTGAAGTATTGTGGCATGTTTTCCTATGCAATTACAGTGGATGGGGACTGAGGCTTTTAAGTGAAAAAAAAACAGTATTCAAGGTGGTTCATAGAACTTTATGCAAAGATTTCTGAAGCCATACAATAGCTTTGTGTAAAGAACATTATTATAACTTATTATTCACTGATAATCTTCCCCTCCAGTGAGCTGTTAATTCAGGAACTAGATTAGTTGTAAACAAATCAGACCAACGTAATTTAATACATTGGAGCAAAGATTCATAAGAAAAGATCTGTCTTTAAAGAACATTTTACTCAAACTTCAAATCAAACTTCTCTACTCCTTACATGAACTATCATGCTCTTATGAATGCACCAAGTCAGATTTTCAATAAATAACTAAATACATTTTGGTCCCGCAAAAAGCTGAAATATTGATCGTTTCAATGTCTTGTTTGTGATAATTTCATAATGCTTCTGTTTCCTTTTCAAAGCATTAAGTCATTTATTGTAATTGCACAGACAACAGCATATAGTACAGTTCTTTAACATTTCTTCTTTGCTAAAGATAAAAGGTCATGTGGGTTTGGAAAGATGTAAGAGTGAATACATAGTGACAGAACCTTAATTTCTGGGTGAGCTGTTCCTTTAAGATTATTAGTGGAGTGCTGTTATCTTCCAGTTCAAGTTCAGTTTAGTCTCCACAGAACATAGAATTAATTTAAAACATCAGGCAACCAATGCACAAAAAATAGATCTTTCTGTTCATGCAGATCAAGACATGAACTCTCAGCTATCTAAGGACTCAATAATTCTTTATCTCAACTTGCTATTTCACCACATACTGATAAAATGGCTGCAAAGACAAATTTCAAAAGGAAACCTGATTTATACGTTTCAGTGCATACAGACCAGTCTGCACATGCATATGTGTGTGATTACTAGCTAGCAGGAGGAATGCCATTTTGATGCATTGCATTCCAGGTGCAATCTATGCAAATGAGCAGACAATTGAAGCATGTTTGTATAACATATTCCACCTCTTATTAATTACATGGGAGTTATTTATTACCAAAAAGCTATCTAATACCTTGTATAAGATCAGCCTTGTGTAACAAGTTAACATTACATCTCATGGTGAAAGTTGCATGATTAATGTTGTGTTGAATAAGAAACCTCATTTTGGGAGCTTGAAATGTCCACTGATCTTTCTATTGGCTTAGAATGGAATGTTTCTGGATACATAATATTCCTATTTTTACTGTTGTTGGCACTTCCACCTTAGTGCTCTCCTAGTGTAGTGGTCCTTTTGTTTTTTGAAGTGGTCTGGTCAGAACCCAGGTTTTAACTATGGATAATTTGTAGTGACACCACATCAAACATTTTTAATTCAGTCTAAGTAGTAATTTCTTATAGTCCATGTTAACACATACTTAATATCCCTGTCAAGTGACAGATGAAATTGTGTAGCTTGTAATGGTGCAATTTTATTGCACAATAATTTTTTGTGTTGCAATCTGTTTCTCTTTTTAACTTTTATTCATTGGCACTCTTTCCATTTTGGTCATGTCTATGCCGTTCCCCTACATTTACCTCCATCTTGTTTTTTCTGTAATGTGTCTGAGGTTGAGAGGTGTGGGTGTGTAAGGCACAGGGAAAGGGATTTGCCCCATGGTGCCCAAGCTGCTCATTGTGTGCCAGTGTCCTGCTGCCTACTCTCAGGGTGCATCTCAGTCAGTGAAGACCCTTGGGGGACTGGAGGCCCCACTTGGGAACCAGGCCCACCCACCTACCCACAGCATCTGATCTGAGCTTCTGTCATCTTAACCTTTGGAAAAGCGCCCCAAGACAACCGTTTAGGAAAACAAAAGAAAAAACACCCTCTTCCCTGCATGCTTCATGACCTTTTCCTGTTATGTTCAACTTATTTTAGAAAACTAATTATTTATTTATCAGAATAGCTTATTAATGTAGGGGGGTGTAGTGCTGCTATGAACATTTTGTCCCAATGCAAAATAAAATTGCAGTGACATTAAAAATATCTGAAAATTTAGGGCATTTTTGGAAACAAAACTTGACACAGTCAGGAAGGTTTGTATGCCTGTTAGACCCTCTCATCAGGAGTGTCTTGGCTTTTCTGAATAGCAAATGCTGTTTGATGCTCTTGTCCTAACAGAGATACTAATACAGATTCCCCTCAGACTCAAGGACGCACTGTTTGATCTTCAAATATACCAACAAGTAGTAAAGACCATTCATATGACAGAAGAGAGTGTCTCCTGATCTTGATTATTAAATTCCACCTCATAAAGCTCAACAAACAAGGAGTGTATTGCAATGTATTTACAGATTGTTTTAGTAGAGTCTGTAATTGTAATGCCTTTACTGATGGTCTGTTATGTTCAGGCAGCACACAATGATAAACAATAAGGTTCTTGTGAGTCCCCAGGCTTTGAACAAGCAGAGTCAGATTATTATCAGGACCAATTACTCAGGGTTATGGTCAGGGTTCAGTTGAAAGGGCCAGGGCTTTTCCAATCCTCCCTTCATTCACTGAACCTCCAACCCCCTAACAGAAAGTAAAAACAAAAAAATTAACAGTTATTGGAAAAAAAAATACTTCTGTACCAAATCTTTGACAGCAGAATCATATAAAGTTGAAGTGTTAGTCAAATGTTGTGGTAAGAATGCTTAACCCGAACAAGCTTTTTTTTGATTGCACATCAGAGCCGCACTGTTCAATTCGCCGTTTTAAATACATATACATGTATATGCATATATACATTTACATGCTATTGATGTTAATTCACATCCTTTTTTGCATACCTCCATATTATTACAGCTGAAATGAATGTGACATGACAACTTGTGTGTGCACATTGTTTCCACGTGAAGTCACTCCAGATCACTTGTGACTGTACCCATACAGGATGCTTGTTGACAGCTGTGAGTGTATGTGTTTGTGTTGCCACTTGTTCACAGTAGAAATTACAGGTAATGCAGACTGCGTTGTTTACATGAACTCAAATACTATTACACAAACACAGTAATGATGATATCTGAGATGTGATGGTGCAGGTTTTACGGCACGTGAGGCCTCTGTGTCTGTGATGAGTGAGGACAGGGTGCTGCCACAGGTTTCTCAACATGCATAGACAGCAAATCTGATGACACTGGCCTTGAGCTCTCTGTTCACGTGCCCCTGCACCCCCCACCTCTCGGTCCGACCATCTCACTGTCATGCTGGAAAACTCCCTCAACCACTTTGAACAGCGTGGCACGTTTTATACTTCCACACCCGGAGGTTAAAAACACTCATTAAGCCGCCTGGGATTTATTAAAAAAGATTATAGAAATGTTAATTAAGTCATTAATTACATTATTTAATCAGCATTGACAGATAATGCGGTGAGCATTTGTGGTTTAGAGGGGGGAGCAGGCAAACTAAGGGGAGGGTTAGTGTTATGTCTATGTGTATTTGTGTGTGTGGGGGGGGTGGGGCCATTGAGTTTTTACATAAATAAATAAATAAACATGTGTCCACGTTTCACATAAAAATGTTCTGATCATGTTTTTGCACATGAAATTCATGTTGACAAAAAAGTGTGAAAAAATGCATGTGATAAGATGTACAATGTAACAACCGTAAATTTATTTCAATTAATTCATTCTTTTTACATACATTTTACAGAAATGGATGGCATGCTTTGTGTTTTAGTATAAGTAGAAAAACAATGTTTTTTCAAGGGTAAAAATGTCCCTGACAAATATGGACCCCAATACAAA
The DNA here is from genome assembly GCA_036877585.1 of Botia kubotai. NCBI lineage: Eukaryota > Metazoa > Chordata > Actinopteri > Cypriniformes > Botiidae > Botia > Botia kubotai. The sequence goes on from JAZGTI010004802.1 coordinate 11,659, forward strand.
AAGCACATCGCTGACACTGGTGTAAACATATGTAGTTTAACCTCTTTTATGAGCATAAGAGGAAAAAGTTGTTAATAATGGCAATGATGATAATATGTAAAAAAAATCATCTGTGAACAGTTAGATTTTCAGCAAATAGAACTAATAATTGGCTTCATACTGAGATAAAGTGACAACATGGTGTCCATTAGCATATAGTAACACTGTGTTCCTTTGCTCCTTCTGTGTGCTCCAATTTTCATTCCTCAATTTTAAGTCTTTCATTGTGGGAGCATTTGGAGGAAGCATTTGGAGTGACATTTGGCAAAGGCCTCAAACCATATTTCCAAGCTGTTTAGAAAGAAAATACAAGGGGAGCAATCACGAGATGGATTACCAGGAAGGCGATACTGTGAACTTCCTTATCTGTTGACAGCTTAGTTACCGTTAAGAACAAGAAATGTGTTTTTCAATTCAGTGAGAATGGAGCTCTCCTTTGTCCCCATAGACCTGCATTAAGGGATTGTGTGATCGGACCTGATAACTCCTCAAATAACTGGCCTTGAAAATGAGTTTGGAAGAACGCTTGATTTGGTCTGTGATTCGGATTATTTATTGGCTGCAAAGTTTGCCGAGCACTTTTCAACAGAAATGTGTGAAACAATTAAAGTTTTGCTTGTGAGTTTCTTTTTCAAAGGACAAATGTCTTTGCAGATGGACATTAAAATGGATTAACATATTGCTTTGTTTGTTTTTTGTGTTTTTGCCAGAGCGCATTTATGTTTGCTAATTACTGTATGATCTGACATCTGTAGATTTTCTTGAAATGTGGTTAGCCATTTGTGAATCCCTTTGTGGATTTAATTATTCAAGAGCTACGGAAAGCAGAATAACAGGAGACATTCTAATGCAATGGTGATGTTTTTCAGGGTCAAGAGTGATCAGATAACAAATTGACACTCCATTAATTACAGTTCCAAATGAAGTAAACACTTTATCAACGTTTTTGAAGTGCACTGTAACCTGGGAATGATCGTGTCTAAATGACACTCCTCAATTGTAACACTTCCACTCCTTCTTTAAAGTTGCCTGGCAACGTGTGAGTGGCCCTGCTCTTCAGATGGCGAGGCCCTTGACTGCTGTGGTGAGTGACTGTTGAAATAAATCTCAGAATGGTTCTCTGAATTTTATTTTGGTTGTCACCACCCTCTCAAAGCCACTGAGACTCCAAAATGATTCCAGTGTGTCATTATAACTCATGGCATTGTTAGTCTATACACTACTGGCTGCTGAATCAGTGACTGTAAGCATACAGTAGTGCACTATTCAGAGCAGTGCGTCTTTTAACTTTCATCCATTGTATTATCCATTGTATCCATTTTAAAACTTTGAGTAATGTTGTAATTGCATTTTTATGTCATAGCTTTAGTGATATGTAAATACAAAAAAACTTGAAAAAGTTTTTAAGAATCAAGTTATAATGATCATACAGATAGTTACAATAGTTTCGAAAAATTATTTCATTCAAATAAATTTTAATAGTTTGTTAGTTTTAGGGGGGCTGAGTTGACAGCCAGGGTGGCTGAAACCACTGTATCAGCTTCAATAATGGGAATTAATTTAATTAAATTATACTTTACAATCGGATTTAAAAAAAAGTGATGTGAATAAGACAGCATCATGCATATGATTTACTTAGCACACTTTCAAATATTTGAGTTTGCAGTGTAACCAATTTCATCCAACCATTATAGTAATTGGCACTTTGATTTCACCTCATAAATGAGCATCTCACTCCAAAGGTGTTCTATGTAGATTCTTTCAGGTTTGCTACCTTTCTTATTATCTCTTCTCAACACTTTCTAAACTGTTTCTGTAATTATACAGCTCATTAAATGTGACAGTGTGACAATTTGTGTAATATGTCACATAGAGGGGCACGATATGTCTCTTAAAGTTGATTCCTCACCCTCAAATCTGGCTGAGGTAGAAAAGCAGAGAATAAATTGCTGTGGGAAACCATCACTGGTCATTTATGGATCTCCAGGGGTTTTCTGAAGACTCCCATGGGCCCTGTAAGAGTGTGTTTAAACACACAAGACCATTAATGTTTAAAAATAGCTCAAATAACAGGGATTTTGGTACAGATGGAAACATTTGAAAAACATTTTTAAATCTCAAAAACATAACTGATTAAAAATGTAAACATTTAAATGAATTTCATTATAATATCGCTAATTAATTTATCAAATTGAAAAATTTTATTGAAAAAAATTGTTTGTTTCTCTTTATTTAAAGGTGCTTGTGCAGTTACTTCAGCCACCGATTCCAAAAGGCAGAGCAAAGCTCCTTTACCCTGCAGCCTCGCAGATCTGAGCAGGAAGTCCAAAGCAACCTGAGGCAGTGCACCACAGCAGGTGTCAAAGTTCAGGACCCTCAACCAGTAGCAGAAGAGAGGAAGCATTTGGTGTAAGCTGCAAAGGAAGAGGATCAGTTATGTAAACCGTTACATTTGACCAGAGGGATTAAAACTGTGGTAAAAAAGGAAAGAACAAGAATGACTTAAGCGGTCAGAGCAATCACCTGTTGGTGGCACTGGCACACCCTCCAACTGTAAGCATCAACTAAACTGAAATGGATGATGCCACATTGTTCTCCTAAGTAACAAATGAAATAATGCAAATATGCCTTATTGCACATATCTACAATATCGTACAGCACTTTTGCCATATTATAGTTTTACATAATTCATTGTGCATTGCACGTCACTTTTTAAAGGTCTGACATTTTCAAGGGATTTGATGAACATCTGAGACCATTCTCAGATCATTTGTTGAGGTCGTTTAGCAACATATTACTGATATAATCAAAATAAAAAAATATTTTTTATAATACATATTTTGCTTTTCTTTTTGATCGCGTTTTTTTATTTTAATCACCAGTGGGTGTAAAATATATTGTTAGATAAATTTTATTCTGTATAATCTATACAGTCTTCTAACGCTGAGTCGATCTGCAGCATCCCTGTTTCCTACAGTGCCAGGAGAACCAAATAAGAGACATGGATATAAGAACACTACTAAGTTGACTTTCAGCTTTACTCTTAACAAAGACTTAAATCAGGCACCAAAACCTTGCGAACCGAAACTAAGTGGTTTTTGTAAAGAAGGGGGGTAAGGAATAGATCGTCTGTTTTCCACCAGTTCCTAGAGAAACAAAGTGCATTTACACAGATACAAAATACTAAAAGGTTACCCAGGACAAACAGAAGCTCAGTAGCTCAGTCATAAGAGCCATATGAACATTAATGTTTTACATATATCTTTGATCTTTCCAGAAACAAACTTTTAATGTCTCTCACACACTGGCATATGGGACCCTGTGGTGTTACAGTGCCCCGAGCCTTTGCAGGGGCTCCCTCATGGCATTATGAAAAATTATATTATGGTTATGTTTCCTAACTAGAGCAATTATATTATGGTTATGCTTTCTATCTAGAGCTTCTCTGCATAGAAGCTACATCAACACAGAAACTATTCCCTTTCATTGAAATCACAGTCAAATATTGAGTGGTTTAAAATGTAAATCTCCAGCTCGAGCCATCCCACTGTAAATCTGTAGTCTGTCTCCCACAAGATTTACACTTTCTAAATGACAGAAATCTAGAGAGATAAGCAGAAATAATTCAGCACAGAAAAAAATAATAAAGCAATATCGCACAAATAAGAGTGAATTTTGGCCATATATCAGCAAGGCAGTGATTTACCTGTAGGAACAAGGTTGTAGGCAGAGTATGTAAATTAGTGAGGAATAACCAGGAATGTATGTGCTCATTGGTTTTCTGCATGTATTTACTTAGAGACCAAAAGTATGTGGGCACCTCTTCTAATTAACTGGTTTGGATAGGTCTCTTAATTCTACTGAAAACTAATTTTAATGCTACAGCATTCAATGACATTCGAGAGAAATGTTGACAATATCCATATTGTCAACATTATCCAAAAGGATGACAATATCCATATACCCATAAGTGAGGTCCATATTGAAATGGTCTATTGAGTCTATTGTAGAAGAATATGATTGACCTGCACAAAGATTAGAGCTGAACCCCACTGAATACCTCCCAGATGAACTGGAACTGCAACTAGTAGCCATTTACCTGCATAAGTTCCTGACCTACCAATGTTTTTAAAAATTAAATTGTCAACAATCAGGTTTGGGTTTTGGCTCCTGAATATGTGCTTAACTCTATATGTAATCTGTCTTGTTGTGTGCGTACCTTTACATCCTACTTACAGAGGTCTGGAAATGTCACAGCAGACACACTGTCTAACATCAGCATGATCTCCAGTCCTGCCATGCCTCGTGTGTATGCTCAGGGCTTAGAGTGCACATACTGAGCCAGATGGGCACTTTCATGAGTGTGGATTACTCTGCCTGCTACATCTGGGTCTCCACATGGCACAGCAGAAAGGAGAGGCAGGCAATGCCACCCCCTCTTTAAGGATGCCTATCTGACAGCAGTGTTCTCCAGCAGGACACTGGCACAAATGCCAAATGAAAAGGTCACATGTCCCAACTACTGCCACAGAACCATTGCATAGCACTCTCCTATTTTTAAAGACCTAACCTACGTACTTTATTAGTTAATAAAACAACAGGCCTTTGACCTACTGAATGTTGTCAAATATAGCAACAGTATGTTTCTGTGAAGCTGTTATTGCTAGGAGTGATGTGTTTACTCTTGAGGTGGGCACATTTCTTCCTCTAATGCACAACAGCAGTGATTCCCAACCCAGGTCCCTGGGGGTTTTTGGAAATATTTTAGTTGTGCCTTGTTAAACCTATAAAAAAGAGAGTATGTCATTAAAATGTATGTATTTTTGTTATTTTTAAGGAAACATTTTAAAGTCCCAAATTAAACCAATATCAGATCAATTCCAGCTACTATAAAGGTTAAAGGTATAAACACATTCTATATTTGGATGGGAAAAAAGAAATCAATTTTTCATCACAGTATTGACTGCATTCAGTTATAAAGTAAAATGTAATGATTGGAAACTGAGGTATCATATATCATGTAATTTAATGGAATCTTTTAAATACGTAAAATCTGGCACTAGTGAAGTGTGTAGTACAACAAATAATGTGATTTGCAGGAATTGTAATTAAATAAGACATGTGCATTGTACAGCATGTTTGCGTACAGGTTGGACTGTGTTTGAAATGCATTTTCTCATGGCCAGTTCTGTGGGATGACCTGTTATGTCATTCCCCTCCTTTACTGGTGAGATAAACTGGTGATGTGGCTCAAGTGCTTTTCAATTTCCATGGAGTGCAGACTCTCCTCTTCCCTCTTGGAAATGTAACAAAAATGCTCTCACCATTAAACTGCAGGTCAAATATGTAATCAGCTTGGGTCTTGGATGGACTCAGACATCATAACTAGCAGTAAACCCACAGATGACAATCTCTTGTCCGTTAAACAGGGTAGCTCTTGTTTTTCCTACTCTTTGCCTTTGTCTTTGTTGTGTCTTTGACCTCCTCCCAACCAAATCAAACTAAAGAATTTGATGTAGTTATCGCTATATAATGTGCTGATTAAATAGGTCTGTGTTATGAATTATTTGACATCTGTAAAATAAATATTCATGTGCTCAATCATGAATTGAGCACTACTTTCTGTTGTTTAAAAGTGAAATATGCAATTTCTGTCCAACTTTTCATAATCCATTCAATCACATTATATTAAACCTATACATGTATAATGATATATTGCTTTTCTTGGTGCATATTTTTTTATATTATATTATATTCAGATTCAGATGTTTGATCACTGTGGTAATCAGATATAGAAAAAGTTCCAATATTTAGTTTAACTCAGCTCTTTTAACAGTGGGGAAAGTCTTTTAAGACTAATTAGCTGGGTTTATCAGTGATAAAGAGATAGGGCCTTCTCAACACAGTCTGCGAGGTCCAGGTGGACAAACATACTGTGTTTAAACCACAGGTGAAATAGCACATTGCTTTGAAGCTCCAGTGCAGATTTGGCAAGAGGGGCCCTCAGTGCCAAATGTCCAGGGCGGTGGGGGATTTTTGATCTGCACTGTGCTCAGCTACCTGATGAGGCGGATTAAACAAAAGCCAGACAGCATTTGCATTTGATGTGTAAAACCCTGTGGCTATCTCAGTGAAATGACCTGCCGCTTGGCTCAATAGTGGAAGCCTCCCGCTGTGTTAAAATAAAAGGAATGATTTTTTTAAAAGAGCATCCCATAATTCTGTTTGACATGTAGACAAGTATGTATGTTGCTTTTACTTGCATTACATACATAACTATTTTAAAAACAACTGACCTAGCTGTTAGTAGTGTCACTACTTTTAGTTAGTTACCTCCCAAGAATGTTTGTTTATATAGTTTTTCATTACTTATCTGTACATCAGATATTACCAAGTCAACTCTTAGGTGCTGTAGGCTAGACCTAAGCCTGTGAAGAGAACTTTGTCTTTCACCTGTAATCTGATGCAGCACAGAGCAGGGAGCTGCAGTTGGCTGCAACCTCTCCTGGTGATTTATGATTGAGGACATGTTCATAAAAGTATCAAAACAATCAGAGCTCTGCTGGGGTAAGATACGGGAGCATTACGTACATCATGCAGGACAGGCTTGTGTGGGAAACTGTGGGCTAGTAATGTCTCTTCTTCCATTTTAAAACCATGTCTGTGTGGCTTAAAGAAGGCAGACGTCTCCAAAGTACCTTTGCTTTTTTTGTTTATATACTACATATATATCTAGTGGGATATGAACAATATGAAGTGGGGAAAGGGCAGTGTATTTTTTTAAACCTTATAATACAACAGTTAATTCTTGTCCTGTAATTTGATTGAACAGCATTGGGATGTTTCATTGTTTGTATCAAAATATAACTGTTGTAAAAGACAACAAACTGTAAAAGACAAACACACAGTGGCCAAGAGAGCTCAATGCCCTGCAACTAAAGAAAACACATGCAAATAGAAAAAACATCAAAAAATTAAGAAAACATTGTAAGTCTGGCAACAAGTGCTGCAAATACAACACAACCAAATACAGGAGCCTGCAGGGATGAGGCTCTGCCCACTGAGAGATTTCTTCGCCCACTGGGAGATCGCCAAATTAACAAAATATACCCCCGACCTACACCCTACCCTAAACCTAAATAGTAGTATCAGAAAAAGTAAATGTAAGATAAAGAAATATAATAGTTGAAGTATTCATTCTTTAAGTCTCATGTTACACAGGAAGTACACAGTTGTATTCTAAAACAGTTATACATGGAGATGGTTATTTAATGCAAACAATAAAATATATTAGCTTACAAATCATTTACTACAGTAAAAGTGTTCTGAGGTCATTAAATAGTAGCCTATAGAAAATGTATGCATAAATACATTTTTGGCGTCACCATCACGTTTTTCAATGATATAGAGTTGATTAAATCCAGGTCACCCCACTGCCTTACACAATTTCACAGTCCAGCTTGGATCCACAACCCTAACACCTACAAGGACAGCCAGAAACCTTGGTGTAGTCTTTGATGACCAGCTGACATCCTCTGAATGTAAACACGGCCCTCAAACCACTACAACTGATTCAGAACGCAGCAGCTCAACTGGTCTTGAAGTAGCCTAAAAGAGCCTATGTCACACCTATCCTCATTTCCCTTCACTGGCTACCAGTTGCTGCACGCATCAAGTTCAATTTTCTTCTCCTCTCATACAAAACCACTACTGGCTCTGCACCAACTTACCTTCACTGTGTACGGCTGATGTTATTGCCTCCTTATGATTTATCGCTTCTTTGTTTTCCTCACCTTGTAAGTTGCTTTGGATAAAAGCGTCTGCTAAATGCCTAAATGTAAATGTAAATTAATTTGGATCCTCAAATTTGTATTTAACATTGCAACAGTTCTTATATTTAGTATAACAGCACTGGGAATGTTTGAATTAGTCTGCTCATCTGTGTTTGTGGACAGGCCAAAATATGTAAGCAGTGCCGAGTGGGCAGCAGATCGAGGAATGTTTTGTTGTCTGTGTAGCATGGTTTATCTCAATATCAAGCAGGGTGGAAAATCTGAAGTTGAGTTGGAGCCGAGTGATTATAGAATGTGTAGAAAAGGGAAATTGCTGTCACTCCACTCAAGTCCTCGGTTTTGCTGTGTTTGTTCCTTTTTATGTTGGCAAAGAAAAAATGCACAAATAAGCCAAATTTTGTCTGAAATGTAAGTTCCCAATATATGATTATTACAATATTTACAAACTAGTTGTTTACAGATTTTTATAAAGGCAATATCACTTGCAATGTTGCTCTTGTACAGATCAGCATATGGTTGTGATTACCCTCAGCCGCTGGCACTTCTTGGTCTTAAAGTCATCAATTAAAGTACAAAAATGACATTCTGAAAAAAATATATAAACAATTAATGATTATTTAACCAAAAATGAGATCAGTTAACTCAAGTAAGTTTTTAATTGAAGAAGATAATGCCATTACTTTTATAGCGCTTGCTGCTGCCTTTCTTAGCACCTTTGTATCTAGCGGCATGTTCTAGCACATTAAAACATGCTGCTGGTTTTGCGGGCCATCTGACAAAAACTGAAACTAAATGTCACTCTCATTCCTGCATGCAGCTCAACTGCTTTTTCAAAACACATTAGAGGGAAAGAGGATCAGCCTATTGGCTTACACCCCTATATCGTCACTAACACAGACACATGATGGGCTTAAACCCTGAAAAATGCTTTTACGCTGACTTTGAGTGGCGATATTTCTCATTTGCTATAATATCACCACTGAAACAACAATGACTCGGACCACCGCAGGGGTGCTGCATCTTTTGGATGAATCCTTTAAAAAGTGGAGGTGATTGTAAAATTGTGGTTTCTTTGATTCTTTTCTCTTTTTTATGACTTCACAAACTCAGTGTCATTTTGCAGGCGGCTTTGATGGATTTAACAGAGCGGGTGGATGGATGAAGAGCAATTTATATGTTAAAAGTATCTCAAAGTGCTGGGATGTAGTCTCCAACACCCCTCACTTAATTCTGCTTCTATCATTATTATTCCTGAAATCTCAAAGATTTTCTGTCAAGTTGTCTCACCCAAACACAGAAATCATCTCCAAGTAACACGGTGTTCTAGCGAGACAAATTTCACCCGACATGAACGATTGCACGCCGACACCAGCAAATTTAGAGTTGTGTGAATGTCAAGAAAGATGTGTAGAGCTTTTGTTCACCGCTAAAAAAAGAAAGAAAAAGAAAAGAAATCACTAGCAGCTCTATCCCTATAGGAATGCATTAACAAAGCAGTTAAAGTAATTCTAAAATTAATTAAAGAAACAGGAATCACAATGTAGTAAGCCCTTTAAATTAATCTTAAGAGATTTGCCCTTCACACATTTGACTTTTTTCTTGTATAAACTATTTATTGAGAACAGTTTCAAGCAAAGGCAATGGACCATGTGTTTGTGAACATTTTGGACTGACAGAAACACAGCTCGTCTCATTATGTCACCAATGTAATTTGTACTCTTGTAAATTAGACAGACTGTGCGTGCGCGATCTTAAGCTCAGTTAGTCAGCGCGCTTGGAAAAACAACCCTACCAGCAGCAAAGGAGTTGGACAGACAGAGGAACATTTGTTTGGCCCTATTTCGGGTGTGAACAAAGTTGTATTATTTACTTTCAGGATGTAATTGTTGCTAAGGGGGAAAAGGTGCTATGGGAAATTGTGTCTTTGGTGTGATTTTAATTGGCTCTGGTGTAAAGCAAATGCTGAGAGGTGAAGGAGGTCAAAACAAAGCGGCTCTTCTCCAAAACACAGATTCTCATTAGAGATTGATGGTTAGGAGAGAGAACTTTTTTGTATTTTGTTAAGCACTTGACCAAAAGCTTCCTATAATTATGTTGTTTTCTGTGAAGATTGTTTTGGGTTTTATTCAACAATTCTTTAATCAAACCTAACTGTACATTTGAATATGGTAAATCAGACTCTATAGTCCCACCTGCAGCAGTAATACAATATTGGCTTTAAGAAAGGTTTTGACGGCAGACTCAGAGTTGGTGGTGTAAAACAGCTCTACCGTATGCTCATGGCACATTTCTCATTATCCCGCAAAACACTGAACTCTTTCTAAACAATCTTAATGTTTAGTCCGAGGACCCACACTATAAATACTCTAACTGGCCGGTTCTGTCTGCAACATGCAGCTATTTGGCGGGTGATAAGGTGCTAATTAGTGGCTCTTAGCAGGAATACCACTGGTGAGGAACGCAACTCTCTTTGGCGTTGTCGCCAAGTGCTCGAAGGATGATCATACTCTTCCACCCACTCACCCACCCACCCTTACCCTTGCAAACAATCTCCAAGACTTAAAAGATGTCCTCATTAACACTGGGAACCAGTATCCAGTTTTCTTCTCTCTGTTTTAGCAAGTCCAGTCTTACAAATTACGTTTACAGAGTTTGTAGATTAAGATTAGAACTTCTGTTTTGAGACTTTTTTATGCCGTTCATATCTTTTTGACCATGTTTGCACTTCATGCTGTCACAGTAATTATAGAAATACAACTGACAAACTGACAAAGACTGACAAACTGACAAAGATGGTTTTTAACGTTGTCATGAACTGACCTTTGTTGCCTGTGGGTGAAAAGATTTTACTTAAAAGACTAATGCTGATATACATTTAGCCTACATTCAGAAGAACGGCAGGATCTTTGCTGTCTTTAGGTATATGTAAGTATATGTGTGTTTCAGCAGAACGAGTGCTTTGTGCTGTCCAATCTTGTATGCAGAGAATAGGTTCACAAGATAAGTGCACAAGAGCTGATGTACAAGCATCACTTAGAAATATTCAACAACTCCTACATTATTTCTCCTTCAGTGCAAACAGTGCATATAAATCAGGCTTTTAATTTGGATTCAGTACTTTCATGAGTTGTTTGGCCCTCCCTTACCTTGAGCCAAACCAATATTTGATTGAATGAGCTGGACTGTAATGTCTCTAATCTATTTTTCTTTTTCTAACATTGCATTAATGTGCAAGGAGCCCACGTTCTCTCCAAGCAAGAGTTTGCAAACCCTCACATTCATTTTGAGTAATTCTTTGTACCTTTGTGGAGCTGATGCAGATCTGTAGTGGACTAACCATGCTCTGAGTGATGGCCAAAGATCGCTAGAAATCTCACTCTGTAACACAATCAAAAGCCCTTTTGCCCTTTTTTCTTTTGTCTATGAGATCCAGCAGCACCTTGTTGATAACCAAACACCATTTTGCCCCATAATTAGGATGCATACTCTAATACTAATGTTTCCTCAAGAAGAATGAGCTTCTTGTTTACTAAGTTCTGAGATAACCAAACCTTCCTTCTCTCATTTTAGTGGAGGAGTGTCCTAAATAATGAAAACTAGACAGAGAATAGGTGCTTAATATGCTTAATTCATTTTAATGGTTATTAAGCATAGGAAGTTATACAAGTGTGAGCAGAGGACATGTGAGAGTAACTGGCTTTCTGGGACCTAAATGCCTTTTGGGCATGAGATGTGTGGTTTGATGTGGGGAGTAACAAGCTTCATGCTTGCTTCCAATGGTACTTCACATGCAGCCTGACTGATGTAAGCATTCTGTTTGTGAGAGGCACATATATACGTTTGTGCCAGGCCAGCTGTACCTTTAATTTGAAATTCACTAATGTCTCAGGCTAGATCACATTTTATTAGCTTACTTGTAGTCCGATTTTTCTAGTCCGAGCTTCACAGTGTTCAGAATAACACAAGTTCTCTGATTGTTGCCATGCTTGTCAACACGCAGCATAATGGTATCTGAAATTATTTGCAAAGCAGATCAAATTTGCCACCAGAATGCATTAATAATTAAATATCACTAAATCAAACAGCTATGGTGGAAGATCATCACTGTAAACACACTTATTTCAATTTCGTAAATGTCTTAAAGGTCCATATGGGAGAGTGGTACACACAATGCATACTAAAATAATATAAAAATGTGCTCCAGGGTCACAAAAGAAGGTGGACTGTAAATAACTGGAAACTCATGATGTTAAAAAAGCCTCATGTAATCTCATATGTGTCTCCTTTAGAGTTTCAGGTGTTATCTCAATAATGTCTTAAACTGTGCTCAAATTTGCCACAATACCAAAGTCATACCAACCATTTCTTATCAAATTCTTCCAAAAACCAATTAATCTGAGGTATACTTTCCACATTCATTTTATAGCTCTGTATGCTTACATCAACAATTGGCTCATTTGTATTAATTGTGTCTGTATTTCTTTCTCTTAAGAAGTTTTAGAAGACACATCTGAGACAGTTACTCAGAAACATAACTGAGAACTCCAATGTCTCCTGAGCTATGAAAACACAACCTGTGAGCACTAAAATTCCCTAGGCTGTAAAGCAAAGACAAATTTAGTGTTCTTTCTCATGCAGTCTTAAAGACCAAAATATGTTCCTATTATTTTCAGGTCTAAAGTGATGAAGTTCCTATGGTCAGTGGAACTATAAAATAAGGTCTCACAGTAGGTTGTCCCTAGATAACATTTCGGAGGATGGATAAGCAGAACTCCATTATTTCGAGGCTGATTACTTTGACAAAGCACATTAGGGAGGTCATGCTCTTTGTGTTGGGCACTGCAATTGTGTGTCTGCCACTGTGATGGATAACACCTAGATGAGCTGGCTTACAATTGGCCAAGAATTCAGACAATTATTAGACATAAGCTTAGGTGAAAAACACAAAGGCCTTCCATAAATCAAACACAATCTTGAGTAAATATTGTCTTGTCATCTAGCTATTTGCGTAGCAGCTGGGTGTGTGCATTGTGTCGCTAAATTGATTCACGGTTCAACTGATGGCAAATGTACTAAAACAACACTCAAAAACGGTGATAAATTCAAAGGAATCCTTGAGAGACATCCACTTTGTCCTCTCGGAGGCTCGGTACAGAGATAAGCAATGCCAGATACAGTGACGCCTTTCCGGAATGAGGCTAAATTGTAATTTGAATCTGAAGATTGTATCTATGCTAATCTGTGGTCCGATGCTACGAAAGAGGCAAGAAACAGAGTGGCTGATGCCTTGTGCTGCAATATGGTGTCATGAAATAGTTTATTCATGCCTGCACTTGTAAAAGTCACCCCTTCACAACAGGAACATTTGCATTTGATGGTGCCCTTCCAAAGGAGACATCTCAGGCTTGATGGCTCCTTCCCATGCTGCTTTTTTAAGCAAAATAAGCCCAGAGAACAATTAATTAATTAGCTTCTTTATTGGTGAGCTAATGAAGTTTGTTTTACAAATATGCCTGAGTATATAAATTAATCTCTTAGAAACAACAGGCGGACAAAGAGATTTTATAAAATATACACACAGGTTTTTATTGACTTGTAAGTCACTATTAAATGCTCTCATATACATAAAAGAACTATGAAGCTATGGGATGCAAATGCCACAAGGCCCTCTAAATCAGAACCAAACATGTGCAATTTTTATTTTGTGCATTGATTTGTTACTTAATAGGACTTAGATCTCAGTTAAAAAATATTTAACTGTGGGTGTTAATGGGCCCTTGTGCTAGAGCATGGGTGCTCTATAGCATTTTGTTTGGGGAAGTGAAAAAAGGTAAGGATTGTATTGTTGTGTTTTGGTTTTTTGTAAGGGTCCCTCTCTGTTTGATTCTTACAATACTGTATGTGATCACGATAGAACAGCAGGAGCAGTTAAGGGGTGCTCCAAAGGTGTGATTAAGACTCTGCAATGGGGCTCTTTGTTACATGGGCTCCAGTACAGGTATTGATATAGGAAACTGGGCCTTTTATCCACAATGGTAGCTGGTGGGTAGAGGCAGAGGGTGTGTCTCACTGCTTGGAGTGTGACCCACATGTCCTGCCCTGAAAACACAGACTTGTATGTGGAAATAGAAACACACTACGCAAACAAATGGTACGAACTGGTACATAAAGTGTCATCAAGGCTCTCAGCAGTATCCACAGAATGAAGTAATAAAAGGTTTAAAAAAAACTGTTTTAACTAGTTGTTACTACCGCCCTGGCATAACATGAGGATGCCCTTGGCATAAATAGATCTGCATGTTCATTTGGTATATTAAGAGAGGCACACAGTTAAAGAGTGTTCATTACAATTGTAAATTTCTGCCCTGGGGCCGTAGCCCAGTACTTGATTACATGGGGTCTGTGCTCACGGACACAGCCTGAGTCTGATTGAAAGTCCACTGCACCTAATTAATTTCATTAGAAAGTGAAGTCATCTTCTAGCAGGAATTAATATTTGGAGCGTCATGTTGCTAATTCATTTCCAGATTTAATTAGCTCAGAAAAGAAATGTTGCTTGGGCAAGAGGACTTTTTAATTATCAGCTTGGATAAATTTTAAAATGTTGATGCCTAAGGGTTGAGTTAATTAAAACCTGCATTATTTTAACTTTAATTAGCTCCCATCTTTGTTTTGCTCCACCATATGGTCATGTCCTGTAGTCAAATTTAGTTAATTAAGCTAATTAAGCTAATCATTTTAATTACTCAAGACAATGTGATTGGATAGAGGATGACTACAAGTTTATGGCCTAGTACTTGTTATTCATTAAGTTGTAGGGACAGAGTTATTTCTGATTGCAGTTGGCAAGCATTGCCAAGCAGTGACAAGCTCTGAGATATTAAGGCTGAAGTATAATTGCATTCCTTGGTAAAAAACAACATGTCACAAGCACAACTCTTTTAAAGAGGAAAATAATTTAGAGCTACATTTATTAGCATGCGGTGGGTCTCATGTATTGGTTGAAGGCTCCCTCCGATATCTGATTAAATGCTGCAGATTCACTCAAGTGAGAGGACACCCTTTCCCCCCCAGCCCACTGACCACACTCTCAAACCTATGATCTGTTGCCTGGGTAATGGCACACACAGAGTTTACTAATGTATTAAATTTTGTCCTGTATGTCTAGGTGTGGTAAATGGTTATAAAGTGGTTATAAGGAGATATATTTAACCTCTTCTGTGGTTTCTGTCTTGCAGACTTTAAGTATCACGTTTTAACAGTTTTATCAAAGAAAGAAGAAACACACATGCATATATATATATATATATATATATACATTTACATATACTCGTTTGGACAAGAAAAATAAAACAGATTGATTAAGGCTGGTAATTTTAGTTACTTTGGCAGTTTTGGTGTTTGAGAACTGAGAAGCAGCAAATTCCTGAGCATATGAGGCAGAAGCTGCCAATGAACAGACGTCTTGAGTCCTGCAGGGGGTCTGAATGTTCACCCTTGCAACCCCCTGTCAAGACTTGGATCTGATTGGCTAATTGAGGATGCTGAGTGTGAGGAGAGTGGGTCTGTCCTTCTGGGCCAACTGTGAAGCAACGACTGACCAGCTAACAGGGAATGTTCTCAGAACATTG
>JAZGTI010004803.1:245-27117 GCA_036877585.1 Botia kubotai
AGTATATTGTACAAACGTGATATTATATTGTAAGAACGTGAAAAGTATATTGTACAAACGTGATAAAGCTCAGATTTTTTTTTACCTGGGTGGCAGCTCTACGCTTCCGTACTATATAAATAAAATTGAATTGAATATCCTTTTTGAATGTTCTCTGCCTGCCTCAACCTTTTGCCTGTTTATCGTTTTTTGCTTGCGCTGTCTTTGTTGTGAATATTTACTGGCTACTGATCATTGCCTGTTTGACCACGATTATTAAAGATGCTGTAAATGGATCTTCTGAGTACTTCTGACTCTTTCTTACAGAAGACTCTTTCTTTGCCACATAGCGATCCAGCAGCAATCGTGCATTTGTTCAGGCATCCCAGCTAGCTATGCATCAGCATCAACTCAATTGTTAAACTACGCTTGCTGAGGAGCTGGTAAAGGCATTACAGGGAGTCCGCCTTGGACTTTCAGGCACCAATGGCTATTTTCAGCAATACCCCGCCTGCTACAGCCACCTTGGACAACGCACATCTCGCCTTTCCGGAAAAGTTTGACGGTAACCCCTGAAAAAAATGCAAAGGTTTTCTGCTACAATGTTCCTTATTCGTTAACCAACAACCCTCGCTATACCCTACAGAGTCTAGCAGTACCAAGGTATGGAGACTGGATCCGTCTTCCCCACTTTCGATGTCTTCCTCCAATGATTTAGGGAGGTGTGAGCACCCAGCCGAGGGAAGGAACCCAGGAGAACAACTGCACACTCTCTCGCAGGGTAAACAGACTGCTGCTAAATACGCGCTCACCTTTCGCACCCTCGCAGCCCAAACTGAGTGGGTTGAGGATACTCTTAAGCTGCTATTTTGCAAGGGGCTTACACCTGAACTCCAGTCTGAACTGGCCTGTTGAGATGAGGGGAGGAACATATGTAACTATATCGAGCACACCATACAGATGGATAACATAGTCCAATCCTAATGGCCTTCATCCACAGTATTTTGTCCCAGGCCTGAAACTCACTTTTCTGAGGAGCCTATGCAAGTGGGATACACACTTTACAGCATAGGAGCGGGAACGCAGAGTCCAGCTCCACCTATGCCTCTACTGTGGCCAGTCCAGACATATCAAGGCTACCTGTCCAGTTCGCTCTCTTACTAACCACTTTTCAGTGTGTGCCATTAATGTCTCTACCTCTCTCATGGCTAGTATAAAAGTGTCTGTTGAACTTGTAGTCCTTGAAAATACCATAACTACATTTGCCCTAATAGATTCTGGATCAGCAGGCAATTTTATATCATATGAGTTTGCTCAGTTAAATAACCTTGTACTAACTCCTTGTGGTTCCTCTCTGGCAGTGGAGATGGTCAGCCCCTGGGTCCGGGAAGGATCCAACACTTAACCCAGGATGTTCAGTTAGGAACAGGCGCTCTGTATTCTGAGAAAATTTTATGTCATTCCCTCACTTAATCATGTCGTCACTCTAGGTCTACCCTGGTTACGTTCTCATGACCCTGTTATTTCCTGGAAGGAGGGTCAAATCATTCGATGAGGAACTTGTCACAATCGCTGCCTAGCTAAAGTCACACGTTTAGACAGACCTCTATCTCCCCCTAACGACCCCCAAGCTTCCTTATCAGTTACCTCTCAAGTATGCGGATCTTATTGAGGCATTCAGTAAAAGGATGGCTTCACAACTACCACCTCGTCGTAAAGTAGAATGCGCTATTGATCTTATTCTAGGTTTAACACCCCCTAGGGGTAGAATCTTACCATTATCACAATCTGAATCAGAGGCCATGAGATCGTACATAGAAGTGGACATAGAAGTGCCAAACGGTTTCTTCGTCCCTCCAATTCAGGGGTCCCTCCAAGGAGGTTTGAGACCAAGAGGACTTAATGAAGTCACTATCAATTCCGCTTTCTCAGCTCACAGGGAAACACTACCATCTTCACCATAATCAACCGTTTCTCAAAAACTTGCCACCTCATCCCTCTACCCAAACTTCACACCTCCTTTGAAACCGCTGAAATCTTATGTAATTATGTTTTCTGATTTTTCGGCCTACCTGAAGACATTGTCTCTGATCTGGGACCACAATTCACCTCCAAAGTATGGAGAGAAGAAATCTACTGAGGGAAATCAGGAAAGCACTCTTTGAACTGCCTGCTGATAAACTCTTCCTTATCCCTAAAAACATCAAACATATTGACAAGAGGGGATAGTCACAAGTTGACAAAACAAATGTCGCAAGTACAGCCCTGACTCAGGTTAACTCTGATCGCACAACATTTGACACAAACACAAATACCAGCCCCACACACACATACACTGCAAACACTGAATATCAGCAGATGCTGAAGATGTACAAGGAGCTTGGCCAAAAGATTCAAGCTAAAAGTCCCTCTACGACAACAACACAGTTCAGCTCTCTTCCGCTTCTTATTCAGACTTACCCTATCCCACACAATACTGATGACCAGACATTCAGGATAGAACTTCCATACATTCAGGATGGAACTTGTAGCAGTCTTTTCATTTTGAAGAAGACCACCACAATTACTGTTTAAAAAGTCACCTGTGTTTGCCCATGATAATGACATTGGAAAAATCCAACATACAGATGGCCCTGAGGTTGAAAGATGATATCTCTGTGCAACAGGCCTACACTTCGATACCTAAGCCACTCTTGAAAGAACTAAAAGTGTCAGGTGCAGAGAGAAGCAGGTCAACAGTAGACCGGCTGGAGCAGACGACAGAGGAGTAAGACCAGTAACGCCGCCGGGGCTGCTGGAGGTGGTGAGGTCCGCGGAGGCAGACCAGATGGCAGCAGAGGCAGCGATGAGAGCAGCAGAGACTGCTCAACAGCTTCGCTGGTCACAGCAGGTGGAGATAGAGATCGCTGCAACAGACCCGATAAGCAGCCGATGCCTGCGGGGTGAGAGGAGGACACAGTGACAGTACAGGTAAGTAGTGGGTGAGTGCAGGTGCCAGCGCTGACGACTCTGTTGAGGTAGTGATGGCAGCAGCAGTGGGACACCGGGAGAATGACGAGGCAGAGCAGGAGAGGTGGGCTGGCGATGGCCACAGTGCGGAGACCAGAACCCGGAGGCAGGCTGGAGAGTTGAGGTGGGTGGTGTTGGGAATGATGGGTTATATTTTTATATCTGTGTCTTAATAAACTAACAACTGTTTAAATTCATGTGTCTTCTAACGCGATAACATTTTACAGAAGTTGGTACGGCTGAACAGTAAATGTAGAAGTATGGCTATGTGGAAATGAGTCTGGCAGGTGGAAATGATTCTAACGATGTGCTAAAGTTAAAGTTGTTTTTAGGAACAAAAAGGGTGTACGTGACCCTATAGCACAGAATGTTCCAGCACATATCATGAGGCTTCTAGGAAAAGGGGGACAGCAGTGACGGGGCAAGAAGCAGAACAGATAACAGAGGAGTTCCTCCAAGCCCCGCCTGAGATGCAACGATTGTTTACTGATGTGTATAAATAATTGGGTCGAGGGAAAGGCGAGCAGTTGCGGACTGCCCCAACGTTAGACTCGCATAGCTTTGTGTAACGTGAGGGACAGCTGTGACCCAGACGTCTATAAAAGAATTATTCAACTGCTTTTGTTAATAAAATCATACTTTATTTGGCAAGCATATATCCTCTCCTACTCTTTTTATTCGACACGCTGAGAACTCAGGGACGAGAGTTCAACAGCGGACAACAGACTCCAGGACAGAAGACAACCACACGGAGGACACGGAGGGTGAGAAGGGGCACTGGGGAAACACAAATGCACAACACACAACAAGGAGGCTGGAGCTGAGACAAGACGAGACTACAGACACTAGACTACACACCAGACTGAAACAGACAAGGAATTCCCGGGACAGAAAAAGGCTTAATAGCTGGCGTGACTAAACTATGACTAAGACTAGAAAAAGACAAGCTATGCTATGATATGCTAGCTAAGACAGATCTCTTTACAGAGTTTCAAACGGTCAGGAAACGGGTTAAACCACAACAGTCTGACGAGGACTGAAACACACGAGGGGAATATAAAGGGAGAAAAATTAGCGAGAACAGGTGAGCATGATGATGAATGAAGAGAAACAGCTGGGGAATCACGAGAGGGGAAGGGTGACGCAGACCGGCTTATCATCAGAGGGTTCATGGCCAAAGGGTCGAGGCACTTGACAGTGTTTGTGACACCATGGTGCCTCTTCGAATGGTTAAGGATACCCTTTGATGGGTCGAATGTCCCAGGCACTTTTCGGCAGAGTATGGAACAGATGGTTGATTCCATCCGTGTTGTCTGCCCTACCTGGATGATATACTGTGCTTTGCCAAATCCTTTGAAGAGCATATAGAGAGGTGGAAATTGTGTTCAAAATTCTCCATCAGCATGTGGTCAAGCTACAACCAGCTAAGTGTGAGCTGTTTAAACAAGAAGTCCAGTACCTGGGTTGTTCTGTGTCTGAGTGAGGGTGGATCCAAAAGATAGAGGCTGTGAGGGTACTGCATGATAAAACACCTCAAAACGCTGAAGAAGTCTGTCATCTTGTAGGCTTCCCGAGCTATAACCGAAGCTACATTCAAGATTTTGCAAGGTTAGCTAAACCCATTTAAGAGCTGCTTCATGTCAACACCTCAGACATGCCACCACAAACAGGGTGGAAAAAGGAAAATGAAGAGGACTCCACAGCTGACATCTCGACCTCCAGTTTAGGGGCAGTGCTTTACCCAAGGCAAGAAGGGAGGTTACAGGTTATTGCATATGGCTCAAGGACATTGTCGCCTACTGGGAAAAACTACACACTTTATCCTGGTAAGCTGGAGTCTTCATAGTCTTCACAATCTAGGAACAATGCTTGACCAAAGCCAGGAGGATACTGAAGGACCTCAACCATCCCAGCAATGAACTGTTCTCCCTGTTGTGTTCAGGGAAGCAATTCCGTACTCTAAAGGCAAGACAGAGAGAATGAAGAGGAGCTTCTTCCCCCAGGTCACCCGGGCCCTCAACCAGAACAAAGCACCTACACTGTACATATTTTAGAAATTTACTTGGATTATTTATTTTTGTTATATTACTTATTTTATTCTATTTGTTTCTATTTTATTCTATTTATTAGTATTTTTTGATATAGTAACTTTTCCTTTTTCTGTTACAAGCATAGTCAGTCGTATTTTTTTTAAATAGTATTTTCATACTATCTGTTCATACCCCATATATGACCGTATAGTCTGCATAATATATTACCTGGGTTTCTCCTCCCTTGTTTTCTCTGTGTCTGGCTGTGTGTGCTGTGTACTCTGCTTTAAAGATATTGTTCATGTACAGCTGCTTTGAAACAATGAAAATGTGTAATAAGCGCTATATAAATAAAGTTGACTTGACTGCGTATCATACTGTGTATGTTTCTGCATATGACAAATAAACTTTGATTTGATTTGAAAGTTCTTGCACTAAAGTGGACAGTGTGTGAGAAGTTCCATGACCACCTCTTCTATGCCCCATACTTTATAATTTATACCGACAATAACCCTCCCACTTATGTGATGAGTTCAGCAAAGTTAAATGTAGCTGGTTATCATTGGGTGGGGGAGCTTGCAGATTTTCAATTCTAGATCAAATACCACCCTGGCAAGAAAAACAATGACGCAGACTTGCTGTCACGTTGCCTAATTGTGCTCTGTGAGCACAATTAGAAGGTCACTTAGACCAACCCACATTTGCCTACACTAAATACATTAGCTGCTAATTCAATTCAGTCACCACCCTTTGTACCCAGAACTACACATGCTTGGTTGGGTCATGCCAGTCATTTATATCAAGTAGTGCCAATCATGGTTATGATTCCAAATTATTAAGGTCATAGAGAAATAAGACAAGTTAAAGGTTTATCTGTTGTGGGGAGTGTGATGCCTATTGCAGTTTTAGTCATTCTAAACTGATGATTTTGGGTAGCAATGCTATCAAATGGCTGATTTAAAAAAATGAAACGATGGATACTGGAGACTTGTGTCCAGCTCAGCCAATTCTGATGATGTCGAGTGTCACCAATTTCTGTCTCTGCTTTCAAATGAGGAATGATAGAAAGAAGGAGACATGCCTGAAAAGGTAGGCACAGCTAAGTTGAAGGAGACAATTGCTCTAAAACCAAACCACAAACA
This sequence comes from Botia kubotai, assembly GCA_036877585.1. Taxonomy (NCBI): domain Eukaryota; kingdom Metazoa; phylum Chordata; class Actinopteri; order Cypriniformes; family Botiidae; genus Botia; species Botia kubotai. The sequence continues at coordinate 6,406 of JAZGTI010004803.1, forward strand.
TCTTGCTTCAGCTCAACTTCCTGAATCAACAGCTGTTTCTGTAGGGAGCACGGTTATCATTGAGCCAACCCTCTGTAAATGCCATCCAAGGAATGTGATCATAAAAAGTTATCATACCTATGTGGGGTAGTAGATGGGGCCATTCGAGATAATAAACTCTACTGACAAAGTTATCATTCTTAAAAAAAAACACAAAAATCGTGGACGTTTTTACTTGTATAGGGGTTGAAGAATTGTCTACACCTGAGTCCGTGAAGAGTAATGTTCAGTGTGCTGTGAGCCATGTGCATTCCAGTGGTGAGAGGGCAAACGCCACAACCAGTCTGCAAAACAAGTTGCCGTCGTCTTTGGAATAATTTGTTTTGAATTTATGGACTTCCAAAGAGAATACAAATTTTGAAAGTAAAATCATTAAAAACTTGCTTGAGGTGGCTTGTATTCGAAAATCACACACCACACCACAGCATATCATGGGTAACAATTTAGCAGAACGTTTCAATTTCACTCAATTTATTTTTATTTATATAGTGCTTTTTACAATGCTACATTGCTTTAAAGCAGCTTTACATATATAAAAAAAAATAATAATAATAATAAAACACCGAACAAATGTCACACATGTTATGGTATTATTGCAAATAATTTGTATGTGATGTATTAGACTAATTAGGTATGCTAGGTTTATAGTATGTTTATGAAAAAAGGGTTGACTGAACCGATAAAACCACAAAATCATTAAGCAAGATATGTGTTCTAGCTTACATAGAGATGGCATATTAAAAGATAACATCTTATGGGACAGGGGTATAAGGAATTTGCAATAGTACCATAAACTGCACACAACATGCAAAATTAGAATACATACATAATAAAATATATACATTAAAAATATTAGAATTTTACAATTTACAAAACCATAGGCTAAGTTAAACATCAGCAGTCTCTCAGCCAGCAAGCCAACAGGGTGACAGTGGCAAGGAACCAAAACTCAAATGATGTATAAGAGAAAAAAACCTTGGGAGAAACCAGGCTCAACCGGGAGGGCCAGTTCTCCTCTGGCACGTTAAAGCTGCAATTTGTTACTGTTTCAGATAAGTTGATTCTGATGAGTTATAGTTAATTATTGATGGAAAACTGATATTTGATAATATGTTGTGTACTGAGAGATCGTGGGCACTGAGAAAACCGATGAGGCATAATATTACTAATTGCAGCCATAACATCACACTGCTGTGACTAAGCAGGGAAGAAAATAAAGCTAAAAGTTGTTCTGTAACTGTCTGGTTATAATGATTTAATTATAATGATATAATGATAATGATTTATAGTTATTTATTGATGAAAAACTGATGGTTCTAATTATATTTGATAATATGTCGGGCACTAAGAAATCGTGCCAACAGAAATGGCGAGGCATAGTGCTACTAAGTGCAGCCTATCGTCACACTGCTGTGACTAAGCAGGGAAAAAAATACAGAAACTAACTAAGCTAAAAGTAGGCATGTATATAAAAGGCATGTATATAACGGTAGGTTTACTAAGGAAGTCTATCAAATCCTGATAATCTGTCTCAGGGGTCATTCCATCCAGTCCCCCACCATCTGGTCTCGGAGTTTGTGGAGTTTAGTGTACACAACAGATTATTTCAGTTTCAGTACCATATGGGGCGGCCTCAGCACTGTCTGCATTTCAAAAGATGATGTGCACCATGTTACAAAATTTACCAAATAATAGCAAGCAACTAATAGATGATATATAATTGGGCGTGCACAGCTAAGGAGCATAAACATTCTCTGAAGGCTGTTTTGCAAAAGGTCAAAGGACAAACTAGCTTACAATTCCTTGGTAAAAGTCACAGCACAGGGTATCCAGCCTGACAAATAATTCAATTCAATTCAATTTTATTTATATAGCGCTTTTTACAATGTTACATTGATTCGAAGCAGCTTTACATAGAGAAACAAAAAATAATAATAAAAACACAGAACAAATAACTGTCTGCAATCCTACAGGCACCAGCTCCATCTGATGCTGTCATGATGTGCTTCTTCCTCTGCCTGCTGTCTTGATACAGTAAATTTATCCCAAATTTTGCCTCTGCTGTTGAGCCATTATATGACAAAACTGAATGCACCATGCAATTTACATCAAGAACCCTCACCCCAGCCAAACGTTCAAATTTTACAGCCAAATGGGACTGCAAAAAAAGATGCTCTCACATACATTTGGGTGGTAAATTAATGAAGGATGTGGGGTTGGATAAACACATTATGTACACATTATGACCATCAGGCATTGACCAGTTTACTCACTACCAAAGGAGCTGGCCGAGCAGGAATGTGTATTGCGTGCTAAGCTGCATTCTTACTGTTTTAACTATGTAACCTACCGACCAGGCTGTCACAACCATTGCTGACTGTCTCTCACTTCTTCCTTTGCCTTCTGACCTATGATGATTTGGACATAAAGCCTGAACAAGTAGCTCTGCTTACCTCTACTATTGATGTGACTGTGAAAGAATTTGCTTCTGCCTTGTTGCCACCCTGAAATGTGAGCTGTGCACACAGATACAACAAGGCTCTTCTTTACACATTGACCCTCTCTTGCTGCTTTTCTACAAAGTGAGAAATGAGCTTGCCATAACTTTTTTTAAAGGAATCACGTCTAGTTGCACCTGTGTCATTATGTCATAGGTTGGTGGTGATGTTTGCATATGAGGGGAACCACAATATAGTTCATACAAAGCAATGGTTATATGATTTATGCTGGTGGCCACAGATGGATGAGTCAATTATGCACTGCATTTCATGCTATCAACTGTCAGGCTTCAGACAAAACTGTGAAACTTTATCCCACCCACTTTAGCGTGTTCCCTTTCTTAATGAGTTATGGAGAAAATTGGCAATGGATGTGGTGGGTCCATTTAAGTCCACAACCTGTGACTGCTGCTATGCCCTGATTTGATGGACTATCATAACAGATGGCCCAAGGTGCTGTTTGTGTCTATAATCCCCAGCATATATTTATTTCCTCTCACAAACTTTATCATGTCCATGTAATCTACCTTCTGGAATTAAAATGTGTCCAATAGGGGAAGATGTTCCTTTTCTGACATTATTTTGAGCACAAATTTCACATCCAGCGAAAAAAATTGACCATCAACCATTGCTTAAAAGTATGGTTGTACCCTTGTTGCTTTTTAAAAAATAATTTCTCCCTTTGCACAATGGTCACAACTATGCACATCATAAATCAACTCTTGTAAAAGAACTGTGTGAAATCATATGTCCTTCATGTGAGTGCCATATACCACCAACATTGTGGCTCCTCTTTGTTGCAAACAGAATGCAAACAGAATAAGCATTTGCTTATTGTTGTCTTTTCGAATATATTTAAAAGCCACTAATGCATCATTGTCCCATGTTAAACGAGATCGCCGGTTTTGATGTCCTGTTTGCTTTATTAATGCTCTCAATGGAGCAGTTTTAATTGCATAATCTTTTATTCAATAGTAATTCAATCCTATACTTCCGGTATGAGTGGTGCCAGATAAAAATGGAGAGTTGTTGATCTCCCCGCAAGGATTTAGTTTATATCGTTTTTTTACAGTGGTGTTTTAAAACAGCCTTTATAGGTTATTAAGTGTTTAACAGTTGGCTCACTTCTGTTTTAAATGTAGCCTGAGTTACCTTTAAGGCAAAATAAAGAAAAGCCAGTGTAACCGCAGAGATGCAGAATCTGCTATTAGCCATAATGCTGGTGCTAGCCACTAACTGCAAATGAAATCAATGAAAGAAAGTTTCAGTGAGTGACGACTATGCTGTTCTTCAAGCCATAAATTCACTCAGACAACTTTGCAAAAATTGAGGAAAAAGTGGCTGCCCCATAAGACCAGCTTTAGACTGCATTACGTAGTGCCATTGACCACGTCAATGCCAGAATGAAAGCAGCTGAGGAGCGGGTGACTGGACTGGAGTCTGCAATGTCGGGCTACTCTGCCTCCACTTCCACCCTAGTGAAGAAATTTAGCATTATGAAAATACAGCTGTCCGTGTTGAGTAAATGGAGTGAAGATCTGGACACAAGGTCAAATATTCACGTTTCAGGTGGCTGGTCTCCTGAAAGATGCCCTAAACCTCAAAAAGGACCAACTGTCAGACCAAGACCACCACACTTCACAATAGACCGAGTGACGACAATGAACCACCCCACACATTTGTTGAGACTTTATTATTTTTCTAAAAAAAGGGCATTTTAAGGAAAGCCATGGCAAAGAAGTTAGTTACTACAGTCCATAGTGACCAGATACACATTTTTTCTGATTTCACTCAGACAGTGAACAAGCAGCAAGCAGCCTTTAACAAGGTGAGGGGCTTACTCCATAATTTTGAGGGGGTTTGCTTCAGGCGGAGATACTCTGCAATTCTGAAGATCACAACACAGGATGGATGGGAGTCAAGCTTCAAGGACCCAGTGAAGGCTGAAGACTTTACTCTATGTCAGCATTGTTATTTCAGTCTATTATAGTCTAGTATTACTAAAGCTTTGCTTCCCATGTAATGTAGTCCTCCAGCTTGGCAAACAATGATTGTTAAATTCATAAATGCTTAAAATTATTTTTTTAGACAAATCCCCAGACACAAAGTATAGTACTCTATGGGACATTTTAAAAGCATGAGGGGACAATTTAGTTCATATCAAGCAAGTGCAAACAAAGAAAAAGTGGATTACAGAAATTCTGGATAAAATTAACAATTGATTACTCATCTCACTCAACTTTGCCTTCCGAAGAGTTACTTAAGAGACTTCTGTTAAAAGCTGAATTCTATTTCCTGACCAGTAAGAATGTAGAAGATCTTTATTTGAAATCACGCCAAATTCATTATGAACATGGTGAGTGAGCAAGCAGGTTTCTGTATTACCAATTGAAACAACACGCAACAGACGGTTTAAAAGCCGCAGTTGGAAACAGCGAGGGCAACATTTTTACACACCAACACGGTATCAATGATCAGTTTAAATCTTTTTATGAAGATCTTGGCCCAGACACTGGCAGCCAGAATAGAGCCAGTCATGAGTAAGATAAAAAATCTGGATCAAACTGGCATTACTGCTTACAGACAGTTATTGAGCAATCTTTGTCGCTTATTTAATTTTGTTTACTCACCGAAAACAATTTCAATCCAGAGATCCTAATATCACTAGATGCTCACAAGGCATCTTCCCCATGTCTAGATCATATATAAAGGCAATGAGAGGAGAAGCTGGACATAGAAATCTCTTGGCAGTGGGAAGTAGATTTTGTGTGACCATATTGTGACCATTTACACAAAGGGTCAAAAGTCTACCAGAGATTGTACAAGTGTTGAGAGACAGAGAGAAGGCATCAGAGACAGAAAACATGATTCAGCAAAAATAAAAGTTGTTATAATCGAAAACGTTTGTTTGTTAAGCATTTACACAGTGCTCTTGTGTTCCAAAAGTAGAATGTAACAGAATAAAACTGAATGCTGAGCCCCAAGAAGCATTCAAGCATTTAAAAGTAGCCCTTCAATTGTTTGTTCTTCATTGTCTTCATTAGAATAGACTAGATTCAGGCTTGTCATTACGCAAAGTACAGCACTAATAAAACGCAGTTAGCATCTTACCAGAAGTGCAAGAATGTAGTGTTTTACATATAGATACATATAGATGTATAGTGTTATACATATAAGTGCAGGAGTGAGTACTGCAGCATAGTAAAGCATACTACTAAGAGGTAAGAAAGTTGACACATTAATTCTAAAAAGTGTAATTTATTAATACAATTATACTGTATAATCATACTGATGAATCCTAAAACAAGCTATGACACCCATATTGTGTGTGCTTGTGTGTTTGAGGGAGAAGGAGAAGAGACATGATAAATTGTTAATCAGATGATCACTGTTTTCCATACTATAGCACTGAATAGTCACTAAGAGCAGGGTCCCTGACACACTCCTCTCTCTTACTTACACTCTCCCTCTGGAACTGAAGAACTGTTCTTCAGAACCCGAAATCAAGGAACAGCATTCTGACATGTATTATAACTATCCAGTTGGGTTTGGGCAGTGGAGTGCCATAGAGATAACCTATTGCGACAATAAGCAAACTGGTGAGGGTCCAAAGTAGCAGGGAGACAATCTCAGATGGAACAGAACCAGTCTCTCAAAGCACTTGGCAATGATAGGGGTGAGTAAGACAGAATGGAAGTCGTTAAGGGCAGAGGGAGTGGAGTGCTTCAATACTGGAACAATGATGGAGGTCTTAAATATAACGGGGACAGCTATCTGGGCAAGCGGAAAATTAAAAATATCCGAAACGATCTCGGGCATCTGCACTGTGCAGGCTCCAAGCACGTGTCCAGGTTTACCATCAGGTTGGCTCAGGCTCCAGAACTGAAGGCTACATGTCTTGCTTTGAGCAGGAGGCAAACTGCACTTAACCAGAAGCTCCAGCCGAGCAGAGATCAACACAGATTCTGTACACCATGTTTTGTTTACATAAATGCATACACCACCCTTATTTTTACCAGAGGTTGCTGCAATTCTGTTAGCCCTGAAGATACTGCATCCATCCAGTTCCACCACACTGTTTGGGGCATTTATACAGAGCCATGCCTCCATGGAGAACATGATATTATGCCAATTCTGTATAAGAGTCCAGATCTTTAGTTTGTCCAGCTTTCAGAGACTGTACATTGGCCAAAAAGATACTGTGTAGAGCTTGCCAATGTGGATTTAGCCTTAGTTTAGCACGCACCCTTCCGCACTTCCTCCGTCTTTGTTTACTTTCTCAATGCTGAACATTTCCGGTCTGTGCGAGATGTCCACTTGCCCTGAGCCTCGCGACGTGCACACCCCGCCATCTTGGTCTGTTTGGCCAAAATGTAGATGTATCCTTCATGATGAGTCAACTTCAGATGTTTCAGTAAATTTAGGCTGCTTGTTTCTGTAAGCAAACACCTTTTAGCCTGGTCATTTTGTCTTCTATTCTGGGCCTTGTCATCCCAGTTAATGCTGCAGCTGCTTCTGCATAAGCATTGAAGCTTGGAAGGGGTAAACTCTTTCTTCTCCGCTCATTATCTGTTCTTTGAAGTTCATTAATGTATTTTATTGCCTCTCGGCTACTTTGCAAGTGAGCAGGGCTTTCTGTTCCCTGATCTTCCTGCATCTCTTCATTTTCTTACTGGAACTACTGGAAGTAAACTGGAAATTTAATTTGTTTATAAGCATGTGGTTTATCAAACTCTCAGATTTAATACATCACAATTTTTATCAATGCTCCACACACAACGTCACATCAAATGTTCCTCTTGGCCACACTGTTTTTAAGATTTATTTTTTTTGCCCATTTTTTTTTTGCACATTTATCTGGACCCCAATATTTCTACATGTGTGGATGTCATAAATTGTGAAGATTTAAATGAGATGAATAATTATGTAAAAATTACAACTTTCTCATTTTTTCCTCATTTTTTGAGGCGTTGCCTCGAAACCCTTTTTAACTCTGTTGAAATATACATTGACAACTTTTGCAGAGTCACAGCTCTATAATGCTCTCTCTACTTCATCATTATCTTTGCTTATACTATCTTTGCCAGCTCACCACCTGCGTGTCTACATAGATAGAAAACCCTAAATGGCTTATAAATCTGCCTGTTCTTTACCAAATTCATACCTGTATCTTGTTCCCAGAATAAAGGTCTAGTTGTCACCAACTTGTCAGCAGGTATCCTAGTGCTTAACAAAAAAGAATGTGGTGCTGCAGCTTTGTAATTACAAAATGCTTCTAAATATTTCCCCAGATGTTAAACTTTGCAGTACTTTTTCTGCACACTTTTCCTTTTAATTTAATAAAAGACAGTTCAGTTTCTGCTTCCTTCAATTTAAGAATATCTGCCAATTGATATGAACACTTTTTAGGTATCTGTTAGTTCTGTTAGGTATCTTTTAATTTCTACTGCATCTATATAAAACGTCTCCATCTAAAAATGATTGTTAATTCCCCTTAAGACTCCAATGATATTTGTGCATCTCTTTGTCTCTCTTCTAATATGAATGCAATCCACTCAACCTCTAGTATCATTCAAATGAGTAGTCGAAGTAGTACAAGTTTTTGGCTCTACTATTAATTCACATTAATTCTCCATTCAGGGACCTGTTGTATGCCTGTACCCTCGCACAGTTGGAGGAGGACCCAGCCCTCTACCTGCTGTGTCCAGTTTTGTGTCCAGCTTTGCGTATCTATCAAAACCATACAAAAGAGTATGTTTTCCGATAAGAAGCAAAGAGATTGGTCTCCCAAGGTCAAAACCCTAGTGTCACTACATCGACGTAACATCTTGTTTCCTCTATCTGGGAGCAGAGTTTATATGTAACAGATATTTTAGAACATTTTTGTGTAAATCCCATGTAAATGCCTATGCATGTACCTAAAGAACAATACACATATGATTACAGTATGTAATCTTGTAAGATAACTTCATAAATCTGCATTACTCAAGCGAAAATGACTCTGTCTAGTTTGATTACATTGCTCTGCTTTTTTAATATTCAGTTTAAAGCCAACAAGAAACTGCAATGGAGTTTAAAAGAACAATTATTAGGAGAATAAAAAGGAAATCATGTCTCAGTTTCTTGAGGTCAGAGTTCGAATCTGCTGGGTCTATCAATGATCTGATAGTAGTTTGATTTCCTCTTGGGTTTGAATTTGAGCAGCTTACTGAAATCTGTGAGTAGCTTCTCCCAGTAAAAGTATATGTCCTCCATGCGGAGGTGATCCAAAATAAACTTCTGGCCCCTAAATAAACACAGAACCATAAGGCTTTTGCATATGTATGACAGTCAAACAACATAATACAGTCAATTTACTGCTTTAAGAATATGTTACCTCATTGCAATTTCTTCTGCCACACCATTATTTTCTTTTACAAAATGAAGCAGCTTCCTAACAGCAGACAGATAAAAGGAACATTTTTACCTGAAGTTAAATTTTAATTTAAATATTTATGTTAAATGTTAAGGTTACCTGAGGTCAGACAAGTCCTGTTTGACAGGGATGTAGTGAACCCAGGGCTTGAGCTGAGGATAGAAGAACTCAAGCCACTGCTCTCCAACATGAAAAACCAGTGAGCCACACAAGAACAGATGTTTAAAACGGAAACTAGCAGCGACACCTCTGAAATTAAATAGGTATCTGAGAACAGAAATAGAGAGTGATAAATACAACAGACAATCTACGTGGAGACTTTGTATAAATTGCTGGTTAACTGATCTCTATTAGTTCTTGTAAGTCTGTGTGAAGAAATTCAGAAAGAAGGCTAAAGAGAGGTCTTACTTATATTCGCAGTGATCAACCAGGGGAATCTCCTTTGCTGGAGGTCTCTCCAGTGTGTCCTGATTTTAAGAAACAAAAGTAGTCCTAATATAGCAAATCAAAGAATATATGGGCATGCAACCTTTTGAATTATGGTAAAGGAAAAGCAAATTTAAGCACTTCTCTGTTTATGATCTCTGTGTCAACACAGTGTCAATGCTAGTAGTGTCATATTAAAATATGGCAGAATAATGTGTAACACAGTGTAACAGCTTTTTTTGCTGCACTGAAAGCACTGAAAGTCCTTGTTTTTATTGAATTACTTTTTTTCCCAATTGTTCAGGCATACTAACAGCCCAAATCAAATAAACCCAACCCATGTCTCTACAATGTTCTAATGCTGAGACATGGCTTACTAATTTCATTACATGGTTGTACCCTAAATGGTTGCTAGGGTACAGCTTGACAGTTAACAGGGAAAAACTAATAGACAGATGTGTGTCTGAATCAAAAGCGTGAACTCCCATGTCTCCATGATGTTTTATTGCTGAAATATAGCTAATTCATGTGGATTGCTATGGTGGTCTAAATGGATGCTAGGGCATGTCCAGACATGCCCGGTTTCCATGGTGATAATTAAAGATTACTACCTAAGACTAAGACTACTACTGCTAAATGAGGCCACCCATTTGTCTCTACGATGTTCTAATGCCTCTCAAGCTTTTTTATGGAAGTCTATTGGGGCGGTGGCTAAGGTACTGTAACTAGTTGCTAGGGCATGGTTATGAAGTTGTAAAGTCACCCATTTGTTGCTGCTTGCTAAGCCAAGCAATATGAGCCCAGCCCCAAGTCTCTATGACATCTGACCCAATGACACTTTACAAAATAGACAGATATCACAGACAGTACAGAAATACAAGTAACAAAGAGAACAAGCAATCAAACGGTAAAGAAAGCAAGTCAAATAATGACCAAACAACAAAAAATATTGAAAAAGCAGAGAAGGAGAAACAGTCATTTACAAAAAGTGAATAGGTGAGTTTTAAGTTTGGAAACAACTTAAACTTCTAAGAAGTTTTTAAAGAGTCTTGAAGGTCTGGCCTGAGAAGACAGTGTGAGTTTCTGGGGCAGCTTACTCCAGATCTTAGGGCTCAACAGAAAAGAGACTGAACTTGGGTAAAGACAAGTAGGTTGTCAGAACTAGGTCTAAGAGTACAGACACGGACATACGGATGCATTAACTCAGCAAGTTAAGTCATGGCAGGTCATACAGACCAGTACAAAGAGTTTAAACTGAATGCAATAGGCAACAGAAAACCAGTTTAACTGTTGAAGAATGGAAATGATATTAGCAGATTTTTAAGGCTGCAAGTAGGCTTTTATACTATTGAAGTTCCAAAAGCTAGCTGATGAACCCCTCAATTACCTACAATTATTGAAAGCCTAATTGCAGAATTTAAAAGCAGAATTTTAGCTTAATTTGCATTCAGTTTAAAAAAAAAACAATTCACTACACAAGTTTTAAGCTCTTGAGAGGACAACACAATGTTTGAATGGGAGTGGAAAAAACTGCAATGCGAGAGGAAGCATATAAATTACAAATACCTGTGTACCAAGTACAGACCCTTTAGGTGCAGAGGTTGGAAATCCAGACGATTCAGGACTGTGTTATCAAGACCTTGTTTCTTATGGATAGGGGTGATGGCAGCTACTTTTAAACCATGCAGAATATAACCAACAGCAAGGAAACTGTTTATAATATGAGTAATAGGTCAAATAAGATAAGGCAAAATGTTTTTGAGTTTGAACACTGTGGGGAGGAATGAGCTGAAGGGACAGTTAAACATCATGAGTCATATTTGGCATAACGTATAATTGGCATAACGTATAATTGTTTTTAATTACCACTGCCAAATAACCTCCTCGGCCAGTGAGATGAGTCAGGAGTTTAAAGCTTGGTTAGGTCATTCGGTGTTTGACAGGTTTCTCTCAATGACAACATCACTCTGCAATTCATCTTTGCCAGCCAAGGAATGGGTGTTCATGTTATGTTAATATGGCACGAGTTACACTGCATTGCAAACATAACATCTCTGGTTAGAAGGGTGAGAGTATGAGTAAAACTGACATTGTGGATACTCTTTGTATCTGTAACTGTTGAAGTTTGTAAAAGTTTTTACAGCACTTCTAATGTTGTTGCCTCCTTATGATGAATTGCTTTGCTTTTGTCTGCTAAATGCCTAAAATGTAAATGTGAAATAAATGACTCAAATCATTACTTTGGTAGCGCTTAATTCTGTGACCAGATCGCAGATGTTAAAAAAAGAAGAGATGTAGTCATATATTCCCCTGCACTTGGCAGATCTATGGATATAGCACTATATGCAAAAAAGACCTTGCAGGAATGTTGATTAAGATGATGCAGCTGTAACAGAGATCCATAATAGCATCAAAAAACACAAAAAGCCACAAATTTTTTTTTTACATTTTGACCAGAAAAGCTGGCCTGATAAACAGTTTAAAGTATCTACACAAAAAGTTTATCTGACTACATTGAATCTACAAAAAGACTGTTTTATGTACTTAGTCACTGCTATGCTGCTTCACCAACATCTTTAACATCATTTTTCACCAGCTTTACATTTAATTTAAAATGGATTTATCTTTAAGAGAAAAAACATTCAAGCATTTAGCAGACCATGGATTACATAACCTACAGTGCATTCTTTCCTCTTTCATTCTTTTCAATTTTGTTATTGCAGCTTGATACTATTGTTTACATTAATCTACAACTCAGCATCTCATAAAGACAAAGTAAAAACAGAATTTTAAACAGGTCTAAGTTTATTAAAAATAAAAAAACTAAAATATTAAATTTTCACAAGTATTCAGACCCTTTACTCAGTTGTCTTTGATGCAACAAGCTTTGCATACCTGATTGGAGGATTTTCTGCCATTTTTTGCAAATCCTTTCAAGCTTGGTCAAGTTGGGTGGAGTAACATCAGTGGACAGCAATTTTTATGTCCGGCCAGAGACATTCATTGGGTTTCCCTAAGGCACTCCTGTGTTGTCTTGGCTGTGTGCTTAGTGTCACTGTCATGTTGGAAGTGAACTTTTGATCCAGTCTGAGGTCCTGAGCGCTGTGGAACAGGTTTTCTTCCCAATTTTTTTATTACATTTTTGCAGACATATAAAGGTATTACATCAATTACAAAATGAGATGTCTGATAAGGAGAAAAACAAAAAACAAAACAGGTCAACACAACAACAAAGACCCCTACAAGCCTCCCAAAGGCCACCATAGCACACACACAATGTGAAAAAGTATACATAAGAATTATTTTAAAAGACAATAGAAAATACAATAAAGTGTAATCAAATGGTCCCCCCATAAGAGTCTAATTAGGTCCAGATGTCCTAGTAAGGGCCTCAATAGTAGCCAGAATAGGGTTCCGCATTTTGCAAAAGGATGTCAGTGAACCTTTGAAACAGTGTCTTATTTTTTAGTAGTCCATTAGCATCAGGCGAGACCAGAACATACAGTGCCTTGCAAAAGTATTCATACCCCTTGAACCTTTTCAAATTTTGTCACCTTACAACCAAACTTAAATGTATTTTATTAGATTTTATGTGATAGACCAACACAAAGTAGCACATGATTGTGAAGTGGAACGAAAATGATATACGGTTTTCAAAATTAAGCAAATAAAAATCTGAAAAGTGTGGCGTGCATTTGTATTTAGCCCCCTGTACTCTGATACCCCTAAATAAAATCCAGTGCAATCAATTGCCTTCAGAAGTCACCTAATTAGATAAAGTCCACCTGTGTGTAATTTAGTGTCAGTATAAATACACCTGTTGTGTGAAGGCCTCAGTGGTTTGTTAGATAACACTAGTGAACTAACAGCATCACGAAGACCAAGGAACACACCAGACAGGTCAGGGATAAAGGTGTGGAGAAGTTTAAAGCAGGGTTAGGTTATAAAAAAATATCTCAAGCTTTGAACATCTCAAGGAGCACTGTTCAATCCATCATCCAAAAATGGAACAAATATGCCACAACTGCACACCTACCAAGACATGACCGTCCACCTAAACTGACAGGCAGAGCAAGGAGAGCACTGGTCAAAGCAGCCAAGAGGCCCATGGTCACTCTGGAGGAGCTGCAGAAATCCACAGCTGGGAGGTGGGAGAATCTGTCCACAGGACACATATAAGTTGTGTACTCCACAAATCTGGCCTTTATGGAAGAGTGGCAAGAAGAAAGCCATTGTTGAAAAAGACATAAGAAGTCCCGTTTGCAGTTTGCCACAAGCCATGTAGGGCACACAGCAAACATGTGGAAGAAGGTGCTCTGGTCAGTTGAGACCAAAGATGAACTTTTAGGCCTAAAGGCAAAGCGTTATGTGTGGTGGAAAAGTAACACTGCTCATCACCCTGAACACACCATCCTGTGGGGATGCTTTTCTTCAGCAGGGACAGAGAAGCTGGTCAGAGTTCATGGGAAGAGTCCATGGGCTAACAGGGCAATCCTGGAAGAAAATCTGTTTGAGGCTGCAAAAGACCTAGACTAGGAAGGAGATTCACCTTCCAGCAAGACAATGATCCTAAACATACAGCCAGAGCTACAATGGAATGGTTTAAGCAAAGAATATTCATGTGTTAAAATGGCCCAGTAATCTGGCATCTGTGGCAAGACTTGAAAATTGCTGTTCACAGACACTCTCCATCCAACCCGGCTGAGCTTGAGCTATTTTGCAAAGAAGAATGGGCAAAAATGTCAGTCTCTAGATGTGCAAAGCTGGTAGAGACATACCTCAAAATACTTGCAGGTGTAATTGAAGCGAAAGGTGGCTCTACAAAGTATTGACGCAGGGGGGCTGACTACACATGCACACCACACTCAATTTTTATTTGCTTAAAATTTAAAAAAAAGATGTATAATTTTCGTTCCACTTCACAATTATGTGCTACTTTGTGATGGTCTATTACATAAAATCTCAATAAAAAACGTTTAAGTTTGTGGTTGTAATGTGACAAAATGTGGAAAAGTTCAAGGGGTATGAATACTTTTGCAAAGCACTGTATGAGGATAATCAGCTGCAGATTGTTTGCATCTGTTGCAAGCAACACTTCTGCTTGGAAATATTTTAGACTGTTTAGCATTAGTGAAGTGACCTCTGTGAAGTACTTCACATATTAGATGATATCTAACAGAGACAGAATAAATTAAGCTAAGAATTTTCTTCCACTGGTCCTTAGATTTGTTGATGCCCAAACACTGCCCCCAGGTTTGCTTAAGGGAATCAACTGAATATAGGATTAAGAAAATTATTTTCCAATAAATGGTAGATAACAGCAATCTTTGACCAGGGTCAAAGGTGAGAATTAAATCAAGTTCTGATTCAAGGGGCAGATTGGGGAAATAACTTTATTCATAAGTGCCTCATCTGAAGGAAGCGAATAAGATATCCATAAGGAAGGCTGAATTTAACTGATAAAGAAAAGATTTGTTCTTTTTCAAGTCGTTCAAAGTAGAAAGACCTTTAGTTGCCCAAATATCAAAGACAGCCTAAAAGGGATGGGTGAAATAAATGATTATTTGAATCAAGGCTTTGTGTAAACCAAATTGTTTCCTGAATTGAAATCATATTTTAATGTTAATAGCAACTGGATTGTTTGAAATTGTGTACCTCAAGAGAAAGCCGAGAACAAAAATTATAAAGTATGGGACGTGAGGAAGATATCACTATGTGTAGCCAGGGGGGCTACACATAGCACAACATCTAAGGCTAGCCCGGTAAAGTAGTTTATTAATATTACATGCCAAGAAGTTGCATCGAAAGTTTGGAAGTGCTAAACCCTTCAGATTAGAGAAGTTGGAGAACTGATTTTCTAAAACAAGCTGACTTGTTACTCCAAAGGAACTAATTTAATTTTTGGTTTAAATTAGTAAAAAAGAACTTAATTAGACTGGGACAAGTTGAAAAAGATACAAAAAGTTTGGCAGGATAACCATTTTAATAAGAATCACACAACCAATTAAAGATAGGGAAAGGGAGCTCCAGCTTGCATCTGATTTACATTTGTCCAGAAATGGTATGAAATTCTTAAAAACCAAGTCTTTAAACAAACTGCTAATAAATATGCCCAGATATTTGAACCTGTCCAAAGCTAACGTAAAGGCGAATGAAGACAAAATTGAGCCATTTGATAAATAAAAAATAACACTATTTTTTGAAAATTTAACCTATACCCTGATAGACAGCCAAACTGGTCCAGAATAATAATACAGGGAGGAGAGAAGCTATAGATCGGAGATAGACAAAAAAATCATCCTTATAAAGGGAAAGTTTATGAATCTGGCCGGATTATGCCTTTCAATGAATCATGACTACGAATCCAGATGACAAAAGGTTCAATAGCTATAATAAATAACATGGGCGAGAAAGGACACCCTTGACGTGTCCCTCGTTGGAGCAAAAATGGCGGCAAACAAACACCATTGTTATGCACTGAAGCAGAAGGGAACGCATAGAAAAGTCGAATCCAAGAAATTAATTTGAGACAAAGAACCGGTATTCCCACTCCACCCTAATAAAACCTTTCCAATGAAACAACAACTTCAGAAGTAGTAGATGAAGGAGGGGAAATAATGTTGAGTAATCCATGAGTATTAAAAGGAAGAACATCTCCTTATACCGGTTTGATCTAAAAAAAAAAAATGGTGGATGAACACAAGGATGCAGATGGTGCACACAGCCCCTCCATTAGGGGTGTAACGACACATTAATATTAATCAATGTAACGATCAAAAGTCTAACGATATGATGCCCTGATGCCACACGTTAAAATACCACTTGTACTTTTATTACTTTAATTGTGAAACTCACCACATCTTCACGTAACGTGACGTCAACTACACATTACGCCAAAGCACATATTTTTATTTCCTCACTACACTGTCTGCCTGTGCGTCAGATTGCAATACAACAAAGCGGTGGTAGCAGCAAAACGACACAGATATTGTGTCTGCTGCTGGATGCAAATTGTGGGTATGGAGATTTTATATTTGGGAAAATAGACAGGCATACAAAGAAAACCTATGTAACATGTAAATGTTGCAAGTGCCAGGTAAAATACTCTGAAAATGACAAAATTGTCAGTGCATTTAAAAAGAAAACATGGAATTATAGAAAGCACTTTAGCTGATGAAATCTTGTTGTAAATGTCCTAATTGGGATAATGAATGTGCAATTTAATTAATAATTAATGTATGTATTTTTGTTGCATTTGTAAGTTTTGTGACATAAAAATGTGACTGGCTGTGTAAACTAAGCACATATCCACATATCGAAAAATCAATCAATCCATCCCTGAATAAATCAAATCATAAAAACTTATCACTGAATTTTTTGAGGTATCAGCAAATATTGTAACACTTGATAAATCGATAGCACATTGTATCGTGAAGAGACATCCGATTTACAGTAAGGGGAAAATTTATTTAATCCCCTGCTGCTTTTGTATGTTTGCCCACTGACAAAAAAAATTATCAGTCTATAATTTTAATGGTAGGTTTATTTTAACAGTGAAACCAGAATAACAAAAAAATCCAGAAAAACGCTTTAAAAAAATTATAAATTGATTTGCATTTATAAATTTGATTTTAATGAGTGAAATAAGTATTTGACCCCTTCGTAAAACATGACTTTGTGATTGGCAACAAGAGATTTGCCACAAAGTACTGAGGTGAGATGTTTCTTGTAGTTGGCCATCAGGTTTGCATGCATCTCAAGAGGGATTTTGTCCCACTGCTCTTTGCAGATCCTCCCCAAGTCATTACGGTTTTGAGGCTGACGTTTGGCAACTCAAACCTTTAGCTCCCTCCACAGATATTTTATGGGATTAAGGTCTGGAGACTGGTTAGGCCGCTCCAGGACCTTAATGTGCTTCTTGAGCCACTCCTTTGTTGCCTTGGTCGTGTGTTTTGGGTCATGCTGGAATACCCATCCACAACCCATTTTCAAAGTCCTGGCTGAGGAAAGGAGGTTCTCACCCAAGATTTGATGAGACATGGCCCCATCCATCGTCCCTTTGATGTGGTGCAGTTGTCCTGTCTCCTTTGCAGAAAAACACCCCCAAAGCATGTTTCCACTTCCATGTTTGATGGGGGATGGTGTTCTTGGGTTCATAGGCAGCATTCCTCCTCCTCCAAACACTGAGTTGATGCCAAACAGCTCGATTTTGGTCTCATCTGACCACAACACTTCATCAGTTCTCCTCTGAATTATTCAGATGTTCATTGGCAAACTTCAGACGGACCTGTACATGTGCTTTCTTGAGCAAGGGGACTTTGTGCGCACTATAGGGTTTCAGTCCTTCGCGGTGTAGTTTCTAACTAATTGTTTTCTTGGTGACTATGGTCCCAGCTGCCTTGAAATTATTGACAAGATCTTCCTGTGTAGTTCCGGGCTGATTCCCAAGGTGAGATCTTGCATGGAGCCCCAGACCATGGGAGATGCAGTCATTTTGTGTTTCTTTCAGTTGCGAATAATCACACCAACTGTTGTCACCGTCTCACCAAGGTGCTTGACGATGGTCTTGCAGCCCATCCTTGTGTAGGTCTGCAATCTTGTGCCTGACATCCTTGGACAGATCTTTGGTCTTGGCTTTGGTAGAGTTCGGAATCTGATTAATTGATTTCTTCTGTGGACAGCCCTTTAAGAGAGTGCTCCTAATGTCAGCTCATTACCTGTATAAAAGATACCTGGAAGCCAGAAATCTTGCTGATTGATAGGGGATCAGATACTTATTTCACTCATTAAAATGCAAATCAATTTATAACTTTTTTGAAATGTGTTTTTCAGGAGGGGATACATTTTTTCCCCTCACTATACACCCCTACACTCCATTATGCCTAACGAAAGGTACCTATAATTCTAGAGTGAACACAACAACCATATTTAGATACAACAGCCAGACGAACCAGTCAGCCATTTACGTCTGTATAGTAATCAAAACAAATTAAAAAGGCTGCATCTCGAGTCACCAACCAATACCAGCCACAGTTGCATCAGTTGCTTTGAATTTAGTCTTTAGCAGAAGGCAAAGATGTAATGTAATTCATGGCTTCAGCAAATCTTCTTGTTTCCCTCCTTTGTTATAGTAATAATAAGCCTGGCCACAATAGTAAACCACAATAGTAAATCATTCCCCTCTTTCTTTTCTTCATTCTGGCCTTGCAGATGATATTTTCCTTTTGTTAAAACTTGTGAAGCCGAACGATAAAAGACCTAGGCCTCTGCCTCAGCCTTGGTTTGTCAGACAACAACTGGTACTCTCAATCCGGTGATACACCGGATTGAGAGTTCAATGGATTCAGGTAGTCCAATAATTCTTATATTATTACACCAGTTGCATGACTCTCTATTCACAACTTGGGCAAACAGTTTAATGTTGCTCTCTGTTATCATAGCACAGGGTACATAGCACAGGTATAGCAAAAGCGTATGTGCACTCATTTTGTGAACTTGCATAGGTCTCGAGCGAAGCAATCTTTGAGGCGTTCCGTAGCTGCCATGCTAACATCTTTACCATCATCTCTTCGTGACAACTTTCTGATCTCTTATGCCTTGTTTTGTTGATTTAGCTTCCATAAATTGATACAGGAATGCGTTCTTTATGCCATCACACAAACCAAAAACCCCAGAACAGATTTTCAATGAAGATATCTCTCTACTTTACTCCCGTAACCCTGACCAGTCTTCCAGTCCCTGCTGCTGATAAACACCACCGCATCATGATGCTGCCACCACCACGCTTCACTGTTGGAATAGTATTGGGCAGGTGATGAGTGGTACTTGGTTTCCTCCAGACATTATTTTTAGAATTAAGACCAAACAGTTTAAATGTTGGTTTATATCAACTGAAGTCACAGATCAACTGAAGTCACAGATAAGAAAATGCCACTCGACGCTGAGGGCATAGCATCTCCATCAGCTTTCTCCATCTGTGCATCGGTCTCCACTTCAGAACTTAAATGCCTGCGTAAATCCATGCGCCTCTTATTTTCACACACACAACTATCAGAGATTTTCAAACTTCTCTCCACTACACATGCAATCTCTATCACATTTAAGCTTGCTGCTTAAATGTGATTTCACGTGCCAAGTGAGGATAGTAATGACTGACAGGATTAGCGTCACTGATACACAGTTTGCGTGAACGCCAATTGAAAGTGAAAGTTGTCCTTCTACATTTAAACGTGATTTCAATACCCCACATATTGGTAGTGGCTCTCGGATGCCTGAAATTTACATACAACATAATTACCTGACCAAATTTGTGAGAGAATGCATTGCAATATATTTTTCCTCCTTATAAGATAGCCCGACGGGGTATAAAATACATTTTGCCCGACTGGATGAAACAATAGCCCCGGGACGTCGGGCTAGCGATTTTGCGAGCCCTGTTCACTTTGTCATTATGGGGTACTGAGTGTAGATTAATGAGGAACAAAGAATTTCAACAATTGTAGTATCAGGCTGCAACATAAAACAGGAAAAAAAAGACCTGTATATGAATAAACAGGAAATTGCCTACGCACAGTTTACCCTGAATACTGCGTACAAAAAGTTTTGAAGTCATGGTTCTGTATATATTCTGTACAACGGGGATAAAGATGCAGATATTTTTTAAACAGTTGTTTACTGAACAAACTTTTAATTGCCCTTCTACTCTAATCTTCTAATCCTCTATTTTCAAAACTGTTAAATTCCATTCCGCAAACCGAGAATTTTCACATGTCCAATGCTTAACACTTTACATTACATTTGCACATGCAATGGTTTACAATTTGTATTTGTAATTTTATTTGTTCAGTTTACAAGCACACCAAACTGAAAGACCCACACCCAAAAGTTTTGGTTCGAATTTGTGTACTGTCCTACTGTCTGTAACAAAATAAGGACTTCTTAGACTTGGTTATTTTATTTCATGTACAATTTAAAATGAGTAAACAAATGGCGAGGATGTATTTGTCTGTGTGTTACTGGATGTGTTTTCAACACCAGGGGTCCGTTCTTCGTACCTCGCTTACTACATCCAAGATCAAATGACACATCCAAGATCAAATCATCGCRCTAACTATGAGCTCGCTATTCCGGTTCTCCGAACGCACCTGTTGTTGATGATTAGTATAGCTGGAGTCATCCGAGATCACTGGGTGGCTTAAAAGGGGCTACGTATCGATAGTAGAAACATTGACCGGCAACACTTTGATTGGTCGGCGAACATGTCGAAGGAGCGCGCTCAGTATTTTTCTGCAGCAGAGCAAGAACTCTTGATTGAGGGATTTCAGGAGTTTCAGA
>JAZGTI010004804.1:0-27114 GCA_036877585.1 Botia kubotai
CCATTGTTGAAAGAAAGACATAAGAAGTCCTGTTTGCAGTTTGCCACAAGCCATGTAGGGGACACAGCAAACATGTGGAAGAAGGCGCTCTGGTCTGATGAGACCAAAGTTAAACTTTTTGTCCTAAATGCAAAGCGTTATGTGTGGCGGACAAGTAACACTGCTCATCACCCTAAACACACCATGTGAAACATGGTGGTGGCAGCATCATGCTGTGGTGATGCTTTTCCTCAGCAGGGACAGGGAAGTTGATGAGAAGATGGATGGAGCTAAATACAGGGCAATCCTGGAAGAAAACCTGTTGGAGGCTGCAAAGGACTTGAGACTGGGAAGGAGAGTCACCTTCCAGCAAGACGATGACCCTAAACATACAGCCAGAGCTACAATGGAATGGTTTGGATCAAAGAATATTAATGTGTTAGAATGGCCCAGTCAAAGTCCAGACCTAAATCCCATTAAGCATCTGTGGCAAGACTTGAAAATTGCTGTTTACAGACACTCCCCATTTAATCTGGCTGATCTTGAGCTATTTTGCAAAGAAGAATGGCCAAAAATTTAAATCTCTAGATGTGCAAAGCTGGTAGAGACATACCCCAAAAGACTTTCAGCTGTAATTGCAGCGAAAGGTGGCTTTACAAAGTACTGACGCAGGGGGGGGCTGAATAAAAATCCACACCACACTTTTCAGATTTTTATTTGCTTAAAATTTTGAAAACCATGTATAATTTTCGTTCCACTTCACAATTATGTGCTACTTTGTGTTGTTCTATTATATAAAATCTCAATAAAAAACATTTAAGTTTGTGGTTGTATTGTGACAAAATGTGAAAAAGTTCAAGGGGTATGAATACTTTTGCAAGGCACTGTATATAAACATTATGGCACTTGAGGCGGTGTGTTATATCAGTTTCTCTATATAGGTTATATCTCTATATGAAGACCTAAATCCTCAGATATCATTAATAACATTTGGTTAAAACTTAAAAATGTAAACATGTAATTAATAAATTAATTAAACCTATTAGCAGGAAACAAACATTTGTTGGAACAACTGTCTGCAAAACTGATCACCCAGTATATCAAGAAAATATGGTACTCTTCAATCTTTTTGTTTAAGCTGCTTGGCTGCACAGTTTTCAGAGAACTTCTGACAGTTTTCTTTGCTCTGATCTTATTGGATGCCCATATTGTATGCTCTGCTTTGCTCTCCTCTGATCTTATCGGACTTGGATCTTTTGACACCTAGTGGCAAATGTTCTGAATGTGTCCTGACTGACTATGAACATGACCTTATGTTCTGATTTCATCATCCAGACGTGTGCTCACCTCTATGAGCTCAGACAACATGTCAACCAAACATTTGAGACACGAGACCCCATCGGACGCTGTTACGTGCTGAGTGAGGACCTTACTGAGAGAGATGATCTGGATGGAGGGGAGTGGAAGTTTTGTGAGGGCCGTCCACAAGGACATGAGCAGTTTGGATTTTGCCAGCAGGGACTTTCTGCAAGTTTCTCACCTGACAACCACTATATCCTGTTTGGAGCTCCGGGTACTTACAACTGGAAAGGTATGAATGTATGCAATAAGAGCCATGTTTTTGTGTAAAATATTAATGAATAGTCATCTGCCAAATGCCTAAATGTCATCCTTGGAAAAAAATATGTTTTTGAACATCATTTAGATAATAAATGAATCCACATTAACAAAGAAAAATAGAACAAAAAGACCCTACAAAATGAAATACAAGTCTTGAATCACATTTGCTGAGTATTGTAATATTCCAGATTAGGTAATATCAATAAAGTCAGTGTTAGAATATGTTTGCCAAATCATAAAGTACCAGCTAGTAGTGCCTGCATCAGGGACCCAGTGATCAACACTTCATTTGTCTTTACTTTGGAAGAATTTCTCTGTTGATCTTCTTTTTGTGTCTTCAGGGCTGTTGTTCATGGCTAGTCCTGTTGAAGACGCTCTTGTCTACAAAACTCTGGAGCCATCCAAAAGCTTATTTGAGGATGTAGCTCAGAACAGCTACCTGGGTTTGTAAACAAAGATAATTACTAATGAATTAAGACTCCTAGTTTATAGTGTGGTCTTCTTTCGAATTATTTTCTTATTAGTAATTATATTACTTGTCTAGAAATTGAATCAAAATATGATAAATAGAAGATTCCAGGCCAAGCCTTTAATAAACCAGGCTAAGATTAAAATGCAGTGATAAGCATGCCTGGTTAAATCAATATATCCAGCCCTACTTAATAATATGTGCACACATATACAGCATTATTTTATTTCTCTTGTTGACTGTATGGCTAGCAAGACCGATGAACTATTAATGGTTCATGTTAAGTTAATGCCCATTTATTTAATGGGATCATTAAGATTATTTAACACAATCTTAAGGATCTTTCACATACCACAACAGTTTATCACATCAACAATCAAACTGGTAGAAATCTTTGATTTAATCTCTTCACAGGTTTCTCTGTGGATTCAGCCAAAGGTTTGATGAGTAAGTCTAAGTTGACATTTGTTGCCGGAGCTCCACGAGCCAATCACACAGGAGCTGTGGTTCTACTCAGGAAAGACAATGTCTACAGACTAATGCCTGAACATGTCCTGTGGGGTGAAGAACTGGCCTCCTCCTTTGGTTTTTCTGTGGCAACTGCTGATCTGAACAGTGATGGGTAAGACCCTTTACATACTGCTGTGTAAAACAATTAATCTGATGTTGCGAATATCTGACAGGATAATTTCACTTTACAGCTGGACAGACCTTGTAGTGGGAGCTCCAAATTTCTTTGATCGGAAAGCTGAGATAGGAGGGGCAGTATATGTGTTTCTAAATCCAGCTAGTCACTGGGAAAAGGCACGACCGATCAGACTCAATGGAACTTATGACTCTATGTTTGGAATAACCGTCAGTAGTACTGGAGACCTGGACCAGGATGGTTATGAAGGTAAGAACAAAATCGCATGTTAGTTCATGGTAGTCACTCTCAAAAAAGCAGACTGAACAATCTACTGTTTTGACATGTAAATATTAATGGGTGATTGCAAGCAATTGTAAGATGGTGTGAATTCATATTATGGTTACATCTTTTCTTCTAAAAATGTTTGAACTGTTTTATTAAACTGCTGCACTACATGTGTTTGTTTTTACAGATATTGCCATTGGAGCCCCGTTTGATGGAGATGGGAAAGTTTTTATTTACCGCGGCTCTCCGTCTGGCATTGATACCAAACCCTCTCAGGCAAACTCTCTCAATTAAGCCACTTTCACAAATAAAACTTGCTAGATTGCAGAATAATTGCCAGGCTACCATTTCCGATACACTGTGGTATTCGTCCATGCCCTGGCTTTCCATCTGAAATCTGTATATTTTGCTATCTGTCACTCACTCTCACTCCCAAACACCTCTAATAGCTGAGAAAAGGTCAATGAGAATTAAAGAGTGGAATTTGCATGCCAAGTCCCCAAACACATGGATATAAAAAGGAAGTGGCTTACTTCACTCATCCTGCCACAGTCAGTTCAGTGCTGTGGCAGAAGGGACACAATGTCTCATTTCTTCCATCAGGAAACAGGTTATAATCATAACCAAGATGTTTCCTATCTGTCACTCACTCTACGTTGTGTTGATGTTGTGACACTTTGGGTCCCTATACTAAACGCCACAGCGCTTGATCTGCATTATAAGGTCTAGTGTAGATGTTGGCAAGCTGTTGCATGCCTGGTGACAAAGTGCACCAACACATTGTAATCCTCCCTAGTCTTCGTAACTTGCCCTAGTCTTTGCTGAATTGCTGGAGAGATGAACTTGGAAATAGATAGCTTCAGTTATCTGAACCTTTTTGCTATTTTTATCAAAAGAGAAATCTTTTACTGCTGAGTAAGCCAAGGGTTTGCATTAGAAAGTGTCATTTTGGATCAGATAAGTTATTTAGAAAATGTTGATTTAATTTATATAGCTCTTTTTACATTGTTGCATTGCTTCAAAGCAGCATTACATATAATGAAAAAATAAAACATGGAAAACAGAAAAATTGTCAAACATGTACACAAAAAACAGTATACATTTACTCATTTGGCAGAAGCTTTTATCCAAAGCGACTTACAGTTATACATTTTGTCAGTGCATGTGCTCCCTGGGAATCGAACCCACAACCTTTGCATTGATAGCGTAATGCTCACAAACAATCATATTGTTTTCGTGTCTTGACAGTGACAGCAACAGTGAATAAATTGTTTTTGTACATCTGAAAATCTGGTTTGGCAGTATGTTAGGGACTAAATCAGTTGGGACCTATGTCATGTATTTAGATAATGTTTAAAAAAATTATAAACTGAGACATGACAAAAAGAGAGAATGGCAAAAGGTGAGGTTATATTTTGTTTGCCCTTAAAATCTTTGAGCAGCATCTAGAGTACGACAACCTGTCCTGCTTTAACTTGGAACATTGGAATCTTCACTTTTGAAGCTAGTATTCATAATGTAACCAGTCTAGGTCCCCATGAGCAGACTCTGCATGCCCAGAGCACTAGAGTAAACTATAAGAAATGAGGAAGACACAATTGAGAAAAAGAACAAAACATTTTCAGAATTAAATGTCAAAAAAACAAATTCAGTCATAGTGCCAGAGTGCTCAAGTGTTTATAGAACTAGATGTGAAATATTGAAATACAACTTTTTCAGTGAAACAGAGAATAAAACCTTGAGCTGCTCTGTAGAGATCTATGACACAGTTCAGTAGTGTTATTGTTGGTCTTACAAAATAGCTTTTTGTAACAAAGTTCCAGACCTGACTTTGTGAATATTGTGAATATATACAGCAAATTACCAGTTAATCAGGTGTGCTGTTTCAGAATGTGTATTTGAATTAGTTGTGTTTGTCCTCACATGAAGGTTCTAGATGGGCTCAACGTGGGTGTGAAACGGCTGGGCTACTCTATATCAGGAGGTCTGGATGTTGATGGAAATTTTTATCCGGATCTGGCTGTAGGCTCCCTCAGTGATCAGATTGTTCTTTACAGGTAAAATAAAACACCTGGTTTTACCATTCACAGATGTGTAGTATTCAATCATTTTAAATTGAATAAATATTCAACAACTTTTATTGTATAACTATTTTATTAAAAGTAGATTTGATGATCATTTCAAACGATTGCGGTAGTAACTCAGAGTTTTGATTGTTTACATGTTAGGTCACGTCCAGTGGTCCATGTGATCAGAGATATTTCCATTGAGCCTCAGTATATTGACCTTACACAGCACAACTGCCCGGGGAACAATGTTTGGTTAGTTCACATTTCTACTGTATATCTGTCTTTTGTATTGTTTTGCAATTTGGATGCCTTGTTTGCGTTATTTGATATTTTATTATGATTTAATATTACATGGTAGTCTTTAAAACACACCGACAAATAATTTCATGTCATTGAACCGTATTTTAGGATTTTAAAGGCACGTAAATCTGCTGTATGTCTTCACCTCCTACTACCTATTATTAAAGAAATGCAAGAATACAATATAACAAGAGCACATAATGTTATATATGTCCAAAAAAACAAAAACAATATACTTACATAAACTTCACTTGTAAAATAATAAGATCATTTTGAATATGCATTGATCATTTTCAATAAGCTTCACATTTTTCTTCTTGACTGTCAGTACCGACTCATCCTTCTGCTCAGTGTGTAAAGTCATACTCATGTCAAACTAAAGAAAGCTGTGTGACCTTGACAATAATGCAAGTTTAATATCACTACTAATCAGATGTGAGGACAGTAAATAATACTACAATACACAACTGTCAGTTCTTGATTCTTGAAATATGTATATTGTTGTCATGTCTATTGTAGTTTATCTAGTTTAGTTATCTCTTTGTGATTGGCCATCCCTGATTCATTTCACTTACGTGTGACCTTATGACCCATAAAGGGTGCATAATAACCAGGTAAAATGCAGTGGCATTTTATTCCACATAATAAAAAGGAGAAAAGGGATGTTACAGACCTTCAATGCAAATACCTACCAACAAAGGAAAATAAGAAAATAACCACAAACAAACAAATGAAAAGAAAACAATCCAAGGATAGGGTAACTATATCATGAAGACAAAGTGGCATAAAGGCAAGGGGCCTAGGTTCTCCCCTGCCAACTCTTATCCAACAGTCAACAAAATAAGAAAGTTGAATAGAAATTAAATCTAAAGTAAATGGTAACCATGCATCCTTGTAAGGGAAAACAGTCTGTTACAACAATAATACTATATCAAGAGGGTGCAGTTATGGCCTACTGGTTAGTGAGTTTGGCTAGTAATCAGAAGGTTGCTGGTTCGATTCCAGCACTGGATTGCAACTGAAGTGCCCTTGAGCAAGGCACCTAACCCCCAATTGCTCCCCGGGCGCAGTAACGTGCTGCCCACTGCTCCGGGTGTGTGCGTGTTCACGACTTGCAGTGTGTGTTCACTCACCAGTGATGGGTTAAATGCAGAGGTCACGTTTCAGGTATGGGTTACCATATTCTGACAAATAGGTCACTTTCACTTCATCAATAAAAATAAAATACACTCAGGATAACCATTACAAAATAAAATCATTAAAAGTTAATAAAACCTCAAACGGTGTATCACATGTTCAGCTCTCAATGACACTCCACCAGTATTTAACCACTTGTCTACTATCCTTCATTTAAAGTATTAATTCTGTTGCAACATACATTCATACATAAATCACGATCAGTAAACTTCTGCAGAGCAGAAGTGAGAGAGCAAACACTACGTAAACTCACTACGTACCATTCTTTAAAATTCTGATTCTGCCGAAACCTCCATTAATTAATGAATAATGCTGATGGGATTTGTAGTGCCTCAGCCATGTCCTTTTATATGTCTTGTTATTCTCTGTATTCCCTGTGTTTCTTGTCTTTGTGTGGATGTTCTGTTCTGTTTCCCTGTTGTTTGGATTGTCACTCTTTTGCATTTATTAAAGACTTTCTATTGCTTCTTTGCATCAGTTTTTGTCTTAATAATTGTCTTAATCTAGCGTGAAAGTGAAGGCCTGCTACAAATACACCGCTTATCCAGAGTCCTACTCACCGCATATCAGTAAGACATATGACAAATACAATGATATACACTAGATATACAGATATACATGTATATGAATGTTTTTATATTTCTTTCCCACATCAGCACTTGGTATCCATTTTGAGGCTGACGTGGAGCGCCGGAAGTTGGGTCTGCCCCACAGAGTTCATTTCCTGGACCGCAGCGCATCAGAGCCAGAGTATGCTCATTCGGTGGAAGTCAAGCTAGATGGACAGAAACATCCTGACTGTGAAATTATTACTTTCGCTGTACAGGTAGGAGTGTCAGAGATGGAGGTCACTGTCTGTATTAATATTGTGTCAGTTGTTTTTGCACATTTCTGCTCTCATTTCTGCAGGAAAACATTCACGATAAGCTGCGACCTGTTTCTCTGGCTATCACACACACCATACGAAGAAGCAGACATCACTACCACACTGGACATAAACATCATCACCAGCTGAGCCCTGTTCTGAGCCCCAGACCCTCAAACACACTGTACTCTGAGGTACTGAGCACAGGTCCTTCTTTACTTCATCTCTTCTTCTGTTGTGATAGATTTTGTTTCATGTTCATAAAATGAGAATTTAATTCCATCAGAAAATCCACAACTTTTTTAATACCATTAGGACTATTTGCATTATTTGTGACATTATTTGAAACATACAGTATGATAAATTTTTAAGCCACCATGGTCTATTTTTCCTTTCTCATTGACAATACTGTATTATAGTAATGAGAATCTCTATTAAGAACAATGAGAAAGTAAAACATGTTGACGGTAGTGACAGGAAAGAATTGTGTCTAAAAATAGACTTTAATTTCTGATTCTAGGGTGAAATGTAACCAGAGTTTCACCCCCTGAGTGTAAAGTGTCTTTCTCTTAGGTGAATTTTGTTAGGGAAGGTTGTGGCGAGGATAAAATCTGCCAGAGTAACCTTCAGCTGGCCTATCAGTTTGGCACCAGAGCGCCCATTTCAAATGTCTTCGCTCCTCTACCGCAGTAAGTCCGCAGCTGCACCCAACAATGTTTCCTTCAAAGAAAAGTCTCACAAAAGTTTCGCCGGTGCAATCTTTATCCGTTTGTCATGTCAGTGCGGCACTATAGATAGAAAAATATAAATAAGAGTAAAAGACATAGCAGATAAACATTACCAACTGAAAGATTAGAGTCACTTCTTAATATTTTTTCCACATTTTGGAATAATAGTAAACCCATGAAAACTATGAAATAATACAAATGTTTTTAGGAAGTATGATGCAGGTCCCACCCTGACATGACAGTTTTGAAGGAGTTTTCAACTGTACGTGGTTAATACAAGCTGCTTTTTCTTTATTATCTGGTCCCAATAATCCATTTCAAAAGCATTTTTTAAATAAAGAGACTACAGTTATTTGCACCTTATCCTCTATCTGTTTAGAGATGAGTGGGATGTGCCAGTATTCTCTCTGTCAGATCAGAGGTCAATATTGCTGGAGGTCACAGTCACAAACATGCCGTCTAACCTGGAGAAGCCACAGGAAGACGGTGATGATGCCCATGCAGCCGAGCTCCAGGTGTCCCTGCCAAACACCCTCTCATACTCTGGATTCATAGGCCAGCAGGTATACCATCAGCATTCAGTCCAATTCACTTTTATTTCTGCAGCACTTTTCACTACCTATGCATTGTTGCAAAGCAGATTCACAGAAAACATTTTATAACAACCACTGACAACAGGACCATTGACAACAGGAAATTGTATTTTTATTTATAAAAATACAAAGATTTTCATAAGATGTATTAGCATTGCATCTTGAAAAATAAATGCCTATATGATTGTATTTTAACCATTATATTCATAGTGCCATTAATATAATAATCGTATATGAGGTATGTGGCCATATAGTAAATGTTGAAACACATTTATAACCAGATCTCATGTCTCTGCTTACTCTGAAACTCTTAAATTAAAAGATAAATGGAACATGACCAAATTCATTACAGATGCCTCAATTTTAAGAAGGCTTGTACCTTGTGTCAGGAGCGGATTAAGCTTTTAAACAAAAAGACTATTAAAACAAAAACCCACAAGGGGGAAAAATAAGAACCAAAACAAGACTTAAAAACACCAAAATCAGAACAAGCGTAACAAAGAGTCTGAGGCATGCAGATCCATCAGATCCACCAGATAGAAATCTCAATTCTCTGGCAACGGTTCCCTCTGGTGGCACAGAGGAGGCGGAGCAGGAGTCTTCTCCATAACAACAAGACCAGAGATATATTTATGTATATATATATATATATATATATACATACATACATACAGGTGAGCTCAAAAAAACATTTGACACAAGGCAGACTTTAAATTACAAGTACAACATTGGGTACAAAAAACAATACACCAGCACGAGACAGCAAACACAAGGGCATTAAATAGGAGAGGAAAACAGGGCGGGTAATGAGGGCAAACAGGTGAGGGAAATCAACTCATAATGGGAGGATAACAAGGAAACAAGAGGGTGGGGTCAAGACACACTGAGAGCACATTGGAGAGCACATGTCAAATGTAAACAAACAAAGGCCATGTGCTTCCACAGATGACAAAGACACAGAGCATGAGTATAGATCCTGACTCCAAGAAACAAGAACCAAGACTAGGACTGAGTCAGAATCCAAACATCATGCTCTAACATAAAACACAAGGGATGTCAGGATCCTGGCACAAGAACTAGGAAAAACAACAAAAGACAACAAGCCAGGACCCTGACACCTCGTTCCTCTATAACAGGGTAATGTATGAATATACACTTTAGCTGGGCAGTTGACAGGTGCTGCATAAACTGGATATGCCATTTCAGCTTGCATAAAAACCGGCCATAAAGGCATGATGAACAGAAAAATAAAAGTGATGTGGAGCCGGAGAGGCCACAAGTCTGCTAGTGTCTTATAGGTCAGGAACACAAAGTCGCAGGACATGATCAACACACCCTCCCTTTGCCTAGTTACATCATCCATGATTGTGTTTTTCATAGGTATCTGTGTTGTTGTTCTGCAGGTTTTGTGTGAAGCCAATCAGAATGGTTCTGAAGCTCTTTGTGAACTGGGCAATCCTGTCAAAAGAGATGCTATGGTACAGTAATACTGTCATCTTAACACACATTCATTCTCTCTAGTTTTTAACATTCCTTGTTAAAGTATGTTTTTTTAGTTTTCTTGTGTATTGATTACTTTGATAATTTCAAATTCAAATTCAAATTTTATTTGTCACATACAAAATCATACACAGTACGACATGCAGTGAAATGCTTTTTACGACTGTCTTACAGAAAGAAAAGTAAAAATTTTAAGTGAAAAATTTAAAGTTTAAAAAATTTAAAGATTTAAAGTAATGATTTATGTAAAAAATTTAAAGTGTACAGTATTTACAGTGTAATATGTATATAAATATAAATATATATGTAAGATGTATATATGTATAGATGTACTATATATGTACAAATAGTGCAAATTTGCATGTGCAATAATTTTTACTTTTAATTTTACTTTATCTTGTGTTTATTCAATGTGATCTTTCACTCTTTGTAAAGTACTTCAGTCAACATTGGTTGTGTTAAATTGTGCTCTATAAATAAACATTGATTGATGATAATGCATCATAAACAGTTCTCATCTGGAGATCTGAAATACCAGAGATCTGTTTCTTTACATCAGGTCAAATTGTATCTAATTCTGAGCACATCAGCAATCACAATCGAAACCACATCACTGTCTGTTAAGCTGATGATGTCTACGTGAGTTTATTTTACATTCTTCCAGTCCATTCAAAATATGTCTTTTGTGAGCAAAACAAAATAATTCAAATTCACTAAAAATTATTGTTGGGTAAATTTCACAAAAAATCTGCATGTCATATTTCACCTAAAAATCAAATACAAAATCAAGACAATGAAACTTATCTTTAGGTCTATTCATTGTGAAAATATTTTCATTACAATTCGGCACAGTTTCCCCCCAGCTTTTCTTAACAGTTATGTAAAATTTCTAGTCCAGACACAATGAATTTTTTAATTAAAAATCAGCATGAGGTACAGCATGGTGAATTTATACTAACAGGATGTTTATACTGTCTGTGTATTTTTGAACTTGTTTTTTACAGGTTAAATAGTATTATTGTTTTTGTTTACATTAGCGTTACAAAATTGTTTTGGGGTGTTGTGTCTCAGTTATCAAAAAAATAATGTCACAAATGAAAATCTTTTTTCTTCAAAACGTATGCTTTATTGCCTCATGCCCAGTATCGTTTCTTGTTTTCTTGTGGATTTTGGGGTGAAATTGACAGTTTCTGTGACATTTACCTTGATTATAAAGTAACAAAAAAATAATGATGTAGCTCACGTGATATTCTATGAATCACACACAGGATAAGTGAGCAGCCAGCCTTGGTCCCTGTTGTCGCATATGCAAGAGTGGTGATCGAACTTCCTCTGGTGCTCAGCGGGTGTGTTCAAATCAAACTTCACAAAAACCTTTGATGTCACTCTTCTGTGCACATCTCACACATGTCTGTGTTTATTTTAAAAAATCTGCATCTGCAAACCTGAATCAAGCCACTAAACTTGTAAATGTTATGGAATAATGTTTTTCTCCTATCATCATTCTCCTGACACTCAGTTTGTTCTCTGGTCATGTGTTGTAGGCTGGCTCGTCCCCATCAGTTGTTCTTCAGTGGTAAGGTGAAGGGAGAGAGTGCTATGACATCACTGGAAGACGTGGGTAGTGCAGTGGACTATGAATTCATTGTAAGTCTATTGTAATGTTCCCAGAGGAAACTAGTTTGCAGAGTTTATATTAGTATATATATACTTGGTTATGCTTTGTCAGTAGCTGATGCTATGAGAACACCCCCAGGTGTGACAGTTGCCACCCCTTGGAGGCACTGTGTGCGGAGAAAAGTGTCTAACCACTTGTCCCCACTGGACAAGGTCACATATTACAGCCTTAATGAAGGGACACATTCTATGGTGAGAGAGGTTCTGCCTTGTTGAGGTGTTCCAGCACCTGCAAAAGTGGAGTGACAGGGCAGCTAATCTCCCTTTACTAAGTAAAGTTGCAATGATAGGATTTCCTACATGCCTGTCAAACGATATATTTGCATACCTCTACGCACCCTGCTTGTGCAGACAAACTTCTGTCATCAGTGTGTTCATGTGTTGAAAGAGGTGTGGCTTTGGAGAGTGCTCAGAAGCAAGGGTGGGCTCTTATGCTTTCAAAGCTAGCTTGCTATTGTAAACTGTAAGTTTAAATTTGTAAGTTTAAAATTCTGCCAATGCACTCAGCTGGCCGTGTTGTTAAGCACAGCACGAACATGATAAACACACTTTAACACTACCTTAGCACTTAGCACACCATACTGTAATAAAGCACAAGCAATAATCCACTTGGATAGGTTGCTGAAGACGATTAAATCCTAATAAAGAAAACAAAGATCTCCTGACCACAGACAGATGTAACCACCTGCTAAAAGAAATCAAACCTATGCAAGGTAACATATCAGGTTACATATATAACCCGGTTCCCTGAGATAGGGAACAAGATGCTGTGTCGTGGCTAGATGGTATGGGGAATGCGTTTCAGGCACACCCGGGTCTGAACACATGTGAAATCATGCCTATTTATAGGTCACAGGCCATATAATAATCCAGGCCATAATTCATAATCCAGGTTAATAGCATACCAAAACAGACTAAGAGCTGAGAGGTCACTGGTTTGAGCAGTGGACATAAATTTTATTGTCTTATTGCAGGTTTTTGTGGATTTTGAGAATGAAACAGAAATTACTTATGTTGGAATGATTTTTGTTGTTTTTTTCAACAGGTGTCTAACACTGGTCAGTCTCTCCAGACGTTTGGCTCGGCCTCTCTAAACATTCTTTGGCCATATGAGTTGATCAATGGGAAGTGGCTGTTGTATCCCTCTGTTTTGCATGTTGATGGGCAGCCAGATACTCACTGTGAACCACAGTCAGCATTGAATCCGCTCAGGCTAACCTTCAATGGGCCACCACATGCAGTAAACCTGAAGGTATTCATACAAACACCATCAGACCGCATTCTTGGTCAACAATAAACACATCCGTTTGAGAAAGACATTTCTGTGGGTGCTTTGGAAACAGAGGAGAAAGGTGCGCTCTCACGTGGAGGCAGAAGACGACACTATCCTCAAAAACCCTGTGAGTGAAATCACTCCGGCTGTATCTGCATCTGAGAGGAGGAAATCTCTCAGACTGGTGAGTCAAATACAGCCCATCACTGGATACAGAATAGAATAATAGAATATTTAAAAAAGAAAGATCACTTTCGAGGGAACTCGTGCTGCATTGTGAAACGACACTCTGTGGAATGCCCTATGGAAAGTTAGCTTCTGGTCTTAAGCAAGCATTCTGTGTGAAGCTGTCTGGTGTGTTGTATGAAAAAAAGAGAAAAAAAAATTACAGTGGCGAGTAATTCAAGCCGTGTGTTCCTCTGTGTCTCAAAATATATTATGGGCAGCAATGCACACAGGCTTTGTGTTCATTGTTTGTGAGTGGCGCATGCACGGACGGTGCTTGAAAATGCCGCCTGTAAACATCGAGTTGCTTCTATTGAAAACGCTTTGTTCCCACCGGGCCCTGTTGATAAAGCAGGCCAGGCTTGCAGTCCCCCTGGCCGCCATGGTGTTTACGGTCATGGGGAATGCAGATAGACCTGACAAGGGAGCTTGAGATGGCTTTGGCCCTTTCTCAGCCCTTATTAGCTGGGTCCAGCGTTCTTGCTAGGGATTCGTAAGCCTGTGCTGCTGCTTCTACTACTCCAAGTGAGAGCAGGGTGCTGGAATTGTCCTCCTTTGAGGAGGTGGACATTCTTAGCAGTGGTATTAGGGAAATTGATGACTTGCCCCCTCATCCCCCCCTTGCTTATGAGGAACTCCTAGCGGTGGTGACTCTGAAATTAAACATTGATTGGCCAATAGAAAGGCAGGAAATGATTAACAGGATGAGCTTTCCTGCTGCCCCGGGCACAGCCTCTGACACTGAGGTGTTGGGATAGTGGAAAAGGCAATTGGAGACATGGAAGGCCCTTTGTAACATGTCTCAATGGTTTTGCATTTGGTTCAGCAGGGGTACGGAATTCAACTGAAGGGTGGTTCGGACTGTAGTCAACTTTAGCCCAATTCAAGGAAATAGCAATTCAGCACCTAAATGTTGTCCTTGGTCATCTCAGGTGTTTGGGGCTGAGGCTTAATGCCAAGAAAAGCTCCCCAGCACAGTATAACGTTTCTGGGAGTAGTGTGGGACTCAACTATGATGCAAGCACAGTTGTCCCCTGCTCGTATCAAGTAGATCCTGGCTGCTGTTCTTGGGATCAGGCTAGGCCAAGCAATCACAGTGAAACTTTTTCAGAGAGCGTTGGGGCTTAGGAGAAAGCGTAATTTCCTTCTCACCTGCTGTACATGGGACCGCTAGCAAATTGGTGCATCAGGTTCTTCTTTGGTCCCAGGGCAAATTACTCTTCCTCAGAGCTATGTACATCCCTGAAGACTTCATCCCCAAAAGGTGAAGTTTGGGTTAAGTAATAAGTAATTCCTGTCTAAAGTTAAAGCAATTCTCCACCCTAGACCAGTTTATGTACCCAAAGCAATCTCTGTAGTCTATGAGGCATGCAATTTGCCGTCTCTTCAAGTTAGGGCTCATTCAGCTAGAGGAGTGTGTTCCTCCAAAGGCCTTTTTATAGGGGGTCTTCCTACAGGAGGTCTGTCATGCTGCTTGTTTTTGCATCCCCGCACATTAAGATATAAGTTATAAGATATAACTTATATCTTAGTTATAAGATTCTATAACTTTGACTATAACTTTCTTCCACACCAGGTTCTTGTTTTCTCTCAGCCTTAGTTGTGACCAGTCAGGTTTCACACCAGGATAAGCTCTAGCCTGTGGCACAGTGGATATTTCCCCAAAGCGTCGTTTCAAAGTGTTGTTTCCCTCAAAAGGGAATGTCTCAGATTATGACTGTAACTCTTCTAACTGTAATCCTTTTAAGAGAACAAGGGTTACAGTCATTACCCAAGGCGTTTTTACACTTTTTACACTAATATGACATGGGCTGGTGTGTTTCAGGATTGTCTGTTGGGTTCTGCGCGATGTCTAATCTTTCAGTGTCCTCTATACACGTTTTCTGGCTCAATCCACATCCGGATCCGAGCACATGTGTGGAACAGCACTTTCATTGAGGTAATTCTTCACACTGACACACTAAGTTAAAGCAGTTAGTCAAGAGCTGTGTGGTACAGTGATTTTATATCAGCTGTATTTGCATTGTTTACTTTTGTTGCATTGTAGCATTAATTTCATGACAATGAAGCACATACATATCAGGCTGTTTCCATTGGCAGTAGCCGATTGTAATATAGTGTGTGTGATGGATCAAAACAGACTTTAAAAATGTACAGGTCTTGTTTTATTTTCTTTTTTTTCTTTTTTTATGGTTTGTTGCCAATGTGCTGTAAACTCTTTGTGTTGATTAGGAATTTTCATCTCTCAGTGCTGTGGAGTTGCTGATTAGAGCCAATATCACCATTAAATCCACCATCACACATCTTGTGCTAAAGGATGCTGCGACAAAGGTAAAATTCAGACACTCATTTTTACACCTGCACATGCCTGCACATAGTCAATTTTATGTAGGGCTGCCTCCATCAGTCAACTAATTGTAAGTTAATGAGAAAGGGTTTAGTTGAACAAATTTTAATTAGTCTATTAGTGGTTAAATGAAAGACTACAAAGCCAGGCAGTCTGTGATGGACAGATGGTCAAATAAGTGTATACGTGACCAACTTTTTTGTAAACAAAAACCCAAAAAGGTAACATTTTGCCAACAGTTTGCAGCAGTTCTTTGCTAACTTTAAGTGTTATTTAGCAATACTTTTATTCTTTCCAATAATTTTTTACCCTAAATTTTAACTTAGCAATAAATCTTTCCCTTTGTTTTTTTTGGGGGGAGATTTTACTGTGTGAGATCACTTTGGCGTGATGGGGTCATAGACAGACATATGAGACATGTTACTTTACATTTACATGTTTGACAGGTGCTTTTATTTAAAGCAACTTAGAGGGCAGCGGGCAAACTGGAATGGGGAGAAGAGCAGTGCAGGAGAAAACAGCTGGGCAGTTGGGTTGGATGGATAACTGGGGAAACCAGAAAGAATGAGGAGATGGTGGATACTGAGGGAAAATCTGGCAACAGTAACTGGGAATACAAAAATTCAAAAAGAACACAAGTCTATAGGCTAACGTCAGACAAGACTAGCGATCAAGAACGGTGGCAAGGCAAAACAATCCAACACCAGACAGTAAACATGAGGAGACTATAAAAGGAAACTAGAGGAGTAAAGTTTGTGAACAAACTTTATGTTGGCTTGAGAAAGCCTTGTCTAAAAGCTAGGCTTAAAATAATATATAGTATAGAGTTGCTAGGTTACTTTAACTGGTTTCCAGGGCGTGGCTATGAAGTTGTAATGTTGAGCGATATGAGCCCACCCCCTTTACGATGTTCTGATGCTGAGCTATAACGTCATAAAATTCAGCCCAAAGTCTATGGAATTTTTCGCTCACTAACACGCTGTACACCCTAAAAACATTGTACACATTGTACAACATTATGATTGCTTATAAAAGTCATACCACACCTCAATAAGCTGGTCGATTTGATTCCTTTATTCATAAACCATGCGGGATGAGTAACATACGGCAATTTTGTCCATAAAAAATAGTAGTATGCAAGAGAGTAATAGTGATGCTTTCCTAATAGTAATAGTGAAGCAATAAGTAATAAGTTTAAGAGGAATAACAATATGTTGGCCCTCTCAAGCCAATATAATTAACGAGGAAGAACATGTGTGGAGAATGAGGAAACAAGGGGGAGGAAATAATGAGGAAATGAGGAAGACAATGACAAGAAGACAAGACAATGACAGATGAACTGTCAAAACAGAAACCATGTGCTCAAAACACAACCAAGCACGCGACCATGTGACAAAGACAAACAAAACCCTGTGCTGATTAGACCAGGATCATGACAGCTAGTTTGATGATCTGCCAGCTGAACCAGGGGAAACCATTCATATGGAGGTTGTTATTGTACAGATCATATATTAAAGACAAAATGAGTATATAAAAAATTACAATTTTTAAAAGTAACTCAGTTGTCACAAAAGAATTGCTGCAAAAATCTGATGCAGACAAAAAGGTTAATAAATTACTTAGTTTTGTTTATATTTTCACAATATTTTTTGACTGATTACAGATTTGTCTTTTGCAGTACTTTATTTTTTGTCATTTTCTATGATATGTTAGTGTTACAGCATGACAGTGTAGGTTTTTGTCCAGGTGTCAGTAACAGTTTACCCAGAGCATGGATTGGCCGACCAGCACAGTATGCCATGGTGGATCATTCTCATTGCTGTTCTTGCTGGAATTATTGTTCTCGCACTGCTTGTGTGTATACTGTGGAAGGTGGGTGTATATCTGCTTTACTACTTGTTTAGCTATCACAGTGAAATCATGGTGCCAGAACACTCACATCCATGATCTCAGCATATTTACAGGAATTTCAAAACATTGGACCTTGTACAATAAGGAGCCACTTAGTTACACCTGTTTATTGACCAATACCTGAAAGGATTCACCTTTATGATAATTATAAATTGTTTGCAGCATGCATTGTTATTAGTTAGGCACATTTAACTTCATTACAAAATAATTGGCTGAAATCTCTCACAGTGTAAATGCATCACTCATTTACTCACTCATATTATGCCACATTGCCATGTGGTGTGTAGGAGTAATCAGGTAACAGGAAGGTAATCTCAAAAATAGACTTTTAATAACAAAACTTAGGACCAAGTAGCACTGTGAAATATACCTAATAAAAAACAAAGAACTGAACAAACAAGACACAGGTGAAACTAAATTAAACTAAGGAGTTAACTCACTGTGTAACCTTGAAAACTAAAGAGGGATGTACTGAACTGATATTTGGTTACATGACCAGGAGCACACAAGGTATTTATTAGAATGTTCATGAAGCTGTTTTTCAGGCACTTTTGTATGTGTATGATAAAAGTAGTCCATATGACTTAAGCGTTAGATTCCAAGTGCTCTAAAGAACAGGAGCTGTGTGTGAGGAACAGTGTGAAATTTAAGTCATTTTTACCACGTATCCCATCTTCTGCAGCATCTCATATCTTATGTACACTTTGTGCATTTTAGCACGGCAAGGTAATGCATCAGTGAAATCAAATGCCATTGTCTCTCACATCACAGCATCATTGGTTTTCATTAATGTCAAACCTGCTTTAAATGATGACTTTATGTGCGTTTAAGACAATCTAATATTTTATCTAAAGAGTGGTCACTTGGGAGATTAGATTTAGACACATTCAGGCATATTTTTCCACTTTCCCATCATTTCTAATTCCACTTTTCTTTCTATACCTGCATTTGTTTGCTCATTTCTGCTGTTTGTTTTCTTGTGTGGTGGAACAGTGTGGATTTTTCAAACGTACAGAGAGGAAACGTCAGTATGAAACAGAGTATTACCGCGCTCAGCTGCAGCTGCAACCCTCTGATGTGGAGAGGAAACAGGCCACAGAACTTCAAAAAAAGCCTCATCAACCCTGATGTACCTCTAGTGCTTCCATAATGTGGTAAAGCTCAGTCAGGAAGTGCAGTGTGATGCTTCGGCATGTTCGTTTGCATGCTGTTTCTTATTATTTTTACAATGACCAAAACAATGGAAACAAGCAACAATGGCATGGCCTAACAATTGCTTAATATCTGTAATATCTACTCTGGAGTCTGGTCTCTTATTCCTTTTTAACAGTTTTATTTCTTCCTTTATTGCTTCTGCTCAGGTCCTGCCCTTCGTGACATTAAGTTATTGTACCATTGTTTTAGTCTACATCACCTCTAGAATTGTACCCAGGAATTAGGTTTAACAAGTGGGTGCACACAGAATGACAGACACATAGTTTACAAGCAATTAATTTCAACTTTTTTTTGTAAGTGAAACAATAACTTGATGTGGTGGGCAAACTGTAGAGGCACAGGCTGGTCCTGGTCATGTAAACTTACATATCTACATGGCCCAAGCTGATTGACTGTTCCTTTATCTGTAGCCAATGAGCTCCATGATGTTTCTACCTCTAACACAGAAATTAGACAACACAGTTGTGCCTTGTGTTTGCTGTAAGCTGGTCTCTCTACTGTGAACTTTTAGAAGCTTCTAATAGACACCCTCATGCCCCAGCTCAGTTTGTGTAGACCTGCCTTGCGGGAATGTGATGTATCTTGCATGTCAGTGTTTTTTAAAGTTTTGAGTCTTTGTACTTGCTCTGCAGCATTACTTGTTTTAACAACTACCATGCCAGAATCTGTTCTTCTATTTGTTATGACTACAATCTGTTACCTGCCATAAAATAGATGGTCACTCTTAACAAAACGTAATTGTAAGGTTACATACCATACTCATTTCTTTCTATTGATTATACGAATGTTTTTAAAATGATTTGTTAGTTTCAAAAGAAATGGTTTTGGGGTCTGCTTGTGGTTGTTCGGGGTTAAACAGGGATGTTTAATGCAGTTACAAATGTGTTAGGTCAATATAATGTCAACAGAGGTAAAACTACTTTAGCATCTGGAAAAAAACACAAAAACCAAAATGTGCATTCTTTTCTTCTGTTAGAATTGTTTTAGGTGAAGCTGTATTGCTGTTAAAGAAAGAATGGTCTGATATAAACTTACTGATGTGTCTGGTTTTCTCTTACAGTGTGGCTTCTTTGAAAGAGTTCAGTATAAAGACAAATTGCCCCAGTATCATACTGTGAAGATCCTGCGCAAGGAGACACAATTTCTGGACAACACTTTTTATTTTACACAAAAAGCAGTGGGCGACCCACTGGAGTGATGGGACTATCAGATAATCAAACTGTGCTGCACACTAGCCAGAGAATGCAGTGGACAAACGTGCTGTGCCACTAATTTTGACTGTGACATTTTATAAGTTGCCTTTTTATCAGTGTTGTTCAGTTTTAAGTTTAAAGACTAATGATTGTGATATAAAGAACAGTATATTGAAGAATAGCTGTAAGTAGATGCAAATATACATACAGTATATAGAAGAAATTATATGCACCTAGTATCAAAATATTTAAAATTTAAATACTAAATGGAGTGTGATGGTTTGTAAAATTACAAAAACAACTGCAGTTGTTACTAAGTCAGACCTACAGTTTGGTGTCTGTGCAGCTTTTGTATGATGATGAAACATGTTTTTAAGGTGATGCTTCATTATAAGAGGAAAATTTAAGTCATACAGATCAATCTTAATATATATTTTATATATATTAATAATACATAATATATATAAATAATATATTTTAAATAGGAAGGTGTGTATTATTCTGGGATTAATCAATATATAATTATAAAGTAAGAAAATTAAAATATGTGTCCCTTAAACTTTCTGACAACACAATAGCTTTATGAGTGTTGTTTTACTTTATATCTTTTTTGTGCTACAAATAACGTACACAATTCCACAGAGAGCTATATTGATAATTAGACCTGGCACAGACCCTTTTAAACCTAAGGCCACATAACTGGACTTACTTTAATCAGAGGGCATGTTCTAATACAGCCTGGTCTCGGCTCTGCTTTCTATTGACCTTTCACACCCACTAATTTAATGTATTACCCCATCTATTTCTCTATCTGTTGTTCTCAGGGTCAGAATCTCCCACAACTCATCAGCAATTAAAAGCATACTTTATAGTTTAAAAGATATTAAAATTTACTGTAAAGCTATTATTTATTTACTGTAAAAGTTTGTAGTAGAGATTGTGAAGAGACGTTGAGGCTAGGATTTAGTTGCAGATTTTAAAAGGGGCCTACTGTGCCATCTTTTAGAGTGTTGAATTTGTTTTGTGAGTATACTAGAATCGGGTTGCATAATGATTGTTAAAAAAATCATACTTTTCACATATTGTACACTATTGACTCTTCCAAGTCTGCAGCACTGTTTAGCTCCGGTCTCTTTGAAGCTCCTTCCCAAAAGCGTAATGTGCTCTGATTGGTCGGCTGGAAACATGTATTGTGATTGGTCAACATCTGGTGTTTCATAAACTTCATGCCCCTTACCATAGCTGCCAGTTTTAGCTTCTCAGGTGTAAACACCCAGAATCGTGTCAATTTTACTCTGTCAATTTGGGACAGACAATAATGCTACTTTTGCTTCTTAAATCAGCAGACCAATGAAACAGTGGTTTAAATGCCCACACAATATCTGTGTATTGCACAAAATGGCTTTGGGTTGGCTGCTAGAATGAAAGGCACCATTAGTTACCTCTTTATAGAATGGTAACAACCTTTGTTGCCAGATTATGCCAACAAAGTGGAAACTATGGCATCTTTTAGAAGCATTTGAGAGTAGCCAGCATTGAACTCTCCAGGGTTCTGGAATAGGGTGACCAGATTTTTTAAATGAAACCCGAAAACAATTCCTAGTTGTCAAAATAGTCTAAAAATGAAAAAAAAAACAGGGACAAAACATTTGTATGTTTTTTGTAGTGTATTTCTAGTTCAATTAGTTAAACAAAAAATATACAAAAATATAACAAAATGACAAATAATCCTGTATTTACCATATTTAACATTTTCTAATTGTATTTAATATTTACAAACTGTAAACATACTGTCTTCAGTCATTACAACTAGCAGTTAAAACTTGTAAATGTCTTATGTTTGTGCTTTTGGAAATGGACCTTTATAAACACTATAGACTTAATATTTTGCATTTTAGACTCATTTTGAGCACAGATGTTCTTTCTGTAAATGTAATAGGTGTATGTATAATTGTTTAGATGACTATTTGTTGTTGTTTTTTTCATTTTGCTGTGTATACTTACATCCACATTCTAGATGTGTGTGAGAGACACTTGTGAAGACACTTTGTTCAGGTCCTGTTATATAGTACATACAAATAGTATTACTTCAACATCAGTAATTAGTACCTTGAACCCGATAATAGCTTTTTGCTGTTTATTTGAAAAAACTGGACTGTTCCTGGAAAACGGTATTCTGGAAGGTGTTCTTGGTAAAATGTGAAAACGTGCAGTACATATCGAACATTTTAGGGCAGGGGTATTCAAGAGGTCCACATTCAAGTTCCAAGAGGTCCAGTTTATGCGTTTCAGCTTAAATGGACATGGCATACAAGTTAAATTTTATGGGACATCTTCCATACATAAAATATATACAATAACAATATCAGAAGTTTACAAATTACAAAACCCTAAGCTAAGTTAGATGTCAGCAATCTCCCAGCAAGCAAGCCAACACGGCAACAGTGGCAAGGAACCAAAACTCCAATGATGTTTAGATGGAGAAAAAACCTTGGGAGAAGCCAGGCTCAACCAGGAGGGCCAGATCTCCTCTGGCACATTAAAGCTGCAGTTTGCAACTTTCTTGGATATAAACAGAGTTTATTATAATGATGTATAGTTATTTATTGATGAGAAACTGATTGTTTTAATTAAATTTGATAACATGTCGGGCACTGAGAAATCGTACCAACAAAAATGGCGAGACATAATGTTACTAATTGCAGCCATAACATCACACTGCTGTGACTAAGCAGGAAACAAAATATAGAAGCTAAAAGTAGGCATGTAAATAACAGGCACGTATATAACAGGCACGTATATAACAGGCATGTATATAACGATAATTTTACTAAGGAAGTCTATAAAATCCTAAAAATCTGTCTCAGGGGTCGTTCCATCCAGTCCCCCACTATCTGCTCTCAGAGTTCGGATCCAGCTGACTACAGGACCTTGGAGTAATGAAAGACAGACAGATTTAGTGTGGACCCAGTACATCTGTTCTTGTGGGAAGTGTCACCAGTTCCAGTTTACCTAATTAATGGAGCCTAATAATCCCTTAAGGGATCTGAGTAATAAATCCATAGGACTATGTGTAGGCTAAATTAACGAGGTGGGTCTTTAATCTAGATTTAAACTGACATAATGTATCTGCAATGTTTTACAAATATTGGAAATGTGGCTTTCAAAGGACAAATTGCTATCAAAAATGACACCCAGATTCTTGGCTAATATAACAGGACATATAGAGCATCCATCAAGAGTGAGCCAGTGTTCTAGGTTGTTCCGTGCGGAGGATTTTTGTCCAATAAT
Organism: Botia kubotai; assembly: GCA_036877585.1. Lineage (NCBI taxonomy): Eukaryota > Metazoa > Chordata > Actinopteri > Cypriniformes > Botiidae > Botia > Botia kubotai. Next base: position 23,366 of record JAZGTI010004804.1, read on the forward strand.
TAAAACTTCTGTTTTATCTGAATTTAATAGTAGAAAGTTGCTAGTCATCCAAGTTTTGATATCAACTATTCTGTTCGTTTGGTGAATTTATTGAGTCTCGTTGGGCCTAGAAGAAATGTACAACTGAGTATCATCAGCATAACAATGAAAACTAACTCCATGTCTCTTAATAATTGCTCCCAGAGGTAGCATGTACAGGGTGAAAAGTAGATGCCCAAGCACTGAGCACTGCGGTGCTCCATACTGGACTTGTGATCAGTATGACACCTTTTCACTCACAGCAACAAACTGGAATTGGTCAGATAAATATGATTTAAACCATGCCAGTGCAGTTCCATTTATGCCAACATAGTTTTCAAGCCTATTTAGTAGAATGCTGTGGTCAATAGTGTCAAAGGCTGCACAAAGGTCGAGTAACACTAGAAGAGAGATGCAGACAAGAGCAGATCGTTTGTTACTCTGATGAGAGCAGTCTCTGTACTATGATATGCTCTGAATCCTGACTGGAAGTTCTCTACCATTTCTCTCCAGGAATGTAAAGATATCTGTAAAGATACCACCTTTTCCAGTATTTTTTAAATAAAAGAGAGGGGGGTGTAGTTTACTAGTTCCCTGGGATCACGTTGTCCCAGTGTTTTTGAAGTCATGTGCAAAATGATTATGTAAATAAGATGCATATAAAGAGATGATAGGATGCATATAAATGGTGGTAAACAGTCCAGCAGTAGTGAAATCAGTTTATTTAGCTACCTGTTTAAAGGTCTTATGGCTGAGGGAAAGAAAGAGTCCCTCAGTCTTGTGGTCCTGCATTTTACACTCCTGTACCTCTGTCCTGAGGGTAGGTGTGTGAACAGTCCATGTTGTGGGTGGGTGGGGTCCTTAATGATGGAGGCAGCTCTCCTGTGGGTTCTGCGCTGGTAAATTGTCTGTAGAAAGGACAGTGGAATCCTGGTGATCCTTTCAGCAGTCTTCACCACTCTCTGCAGTTATCTGCGATCCCTCGCAGTAGTGCTGCCATACCACTCTGTGATGCAGTTGGTCAAGATGCTCTCCACAACACAGCTGTAGAAGTTGCTGAGGATCTTGGGAGACATGCCAAACTTCCTCAGCCTCCTCAAAAACTATAACTGCTGTACAGTCGCTGTATATATTTTGTTATAAAATTGACAACTGTCAGAAGCAGATGACACTTTATCTTTGGTTAATTTAGCCACTGTGTCAAATAGATATCTAAGGTTGTGTTTATTTTCTTTTAAAAGATTTGAAAAATAGGCAGGTCTGGAGCTTTTTAAGGCCTTTCTGTAATTTAAAACGTTCTCCTTCCATGTGTAATGTGTTAAAAAAAATGCCATTTATGAGTTCACTTAAAACAGTGATCCCCCCCTCGCCGCTGTGGAAAGACGTCATTTCTGTCTTCTCGTGTTTTTCACAGGTATAAATATATTTAATCAAAATATTCATTTCATTGTACTTGTGTGTATACGAAATGTGTAATGAAACGAGTTTAAGTGAGTTTTGAAGTGAATCTATTTTAAAAAGAAGTGTTATAAAAACAGAGTTCAATCATGTTTCATGCATGATTTATGTTGATCGTCCGAAATAATGTCTTTGAAATGTCTTAGAAAGCCAAACCCAATGCATCTGTTTCTTTATCCACATGGATGTTAAAATTACCAACAATTAAGACTTGATCGGTGGACAGTACTACTTCTGATAAAAAGTCAGCAAATTCCTTGAAGTCTGTGAGGTACCCTGGTGGCCTGTATACAGTAGCCAGTAGAAATGACAAAGTCTGCTTATTTACGCCAGATGAAGTTATATTGAGCACCATTACTTCAAAAGAGTTGTAACTAGTCAGATCTTTGTAACTAGTCAGAGCTTTTTCCCTGTGAATTGGTTTATAGAGTTTGATCTGGATTGTGTATTACTACTGCCTGTTTGCTGCCTGCCCTGACTTTGGATTGTTATCTTGTTTATAATTGTTTGCTGCCTGCCTTGACCACTGCCTGTTTATTGATACTGTCTTGCCTTGCCTACGTTGTGGTTATCACCTGTGTTTGACCCCTGCCTGTTTGACTACGATAATAAATAGCTGCAAATGGATTCCACTGCTTCTGATGTTTCGATCTCTAATCTCTGCTTGCTGCGGGGACCAGGCCTCCAGCCCTCGGCGTCGCCTGATGCCGATAACCGGAGTAGGAGAAAGCGGAAGCGCGGCAAGAGGGGGGGGTTCCGTGCTAGGCTAAAAACAAACGCTAGCCGGACGGCTCTTCTATCAATCTTGCTCTCCAATGTCTGCTCCCTGCACAATAAATTGAATTACATCCGACTCCAGCAAACTACACAGCGTGAGTTCAGAGACTGCTGCGTTTTTGTTTTCACAGAGACATGGCTCAGCGACAGAGTCCCGGATGCCGCCATTCTGTTAGACGGGCTAGCTTTGTTGGTGCAAGTGCTAGTCTCTGGTTACTGCTCATCGCTGGTGGAGTTTGTGATTGTTAGATGCAGACCTTTTTATTGTAAAAGACAATGTAGTGCAAATGTAAAAGACGCACTACGTGAACTGTATGGGGCTATTAACAAGCTGTTGCGGAAGATTTCAATCATGCAAATCTTAAGTCAGTGCTTCCTAAATTCCACCAGTATGTGGACTTTGCAACGAAAGGGAAGAACGTGCTGGACCTTGTTTATAACATCCTCGGCGCGTACCGCGCGGAACCCTGGCCCCACCTCGGCTACTCAGACCACATCCCTGTTATGCTAATCCCAGCATACAGACTGTTAGTCAGACACTCGAAACCAGTTCTGAAGCAGGTGAAAACCTGGCCAGCAGGAGCCATCTCTGTTTTGAAAACACTGACTGGCACATGTTCAGGGAAGTGGCAACTAATGGTGACTTCAACTTGGAGGAATACGCAACATCAGTGACCAGCTATATCAACAAGTGCATTGATGATGTCACCGTCTCTGAGACTGTCACCACACGCTCCAACCAGCAGGCAACAGAGCGGCCCTAAGAGCAGCGAGAGCCAAAGTGTCCAGGGGTATCAGGAAGGCAAAGTGCACGGATGCTCAGAAAATCCACAACCATTTCGAAACCAGCAAAGACACACAGCACATGTGGCAGGGCATCCAGGCCATCAGCAACTACAGGACAACATCACCTGCCTGTCACAAAGCCCATCTGACAGTGATGCCTCCCTCCCTGATGCGCTAAACAACTTCTATGCTTGGTTCGAGGCACAGAATGGCGTGACGGCGAGGAAGACCACCCCTCCTCCTAATGATCAGGTACATTTACATTTAGTCATTTAGCTGACACTTTTATCCAAAGCGACTTACAAATGAGGACAGGAAGCAACTTCGATTACAATAAGAGACAACAGTGAATAAGTGCTATACACAGGGCTCAGGTTTTCCAACACAGTATAAGAAAGTTTCCCCAAGTAGAAGTGGGGGTGTGTTAGTAAATTAGTCGCGGAAGAAAAGACGTTTTTAGTTGTTTCTTAAAAATGGCTAATGACTCAGCCATTCTGATGGAGATATGGAGTTCATTCCACCAACCAGGCAGAGTGAAAGAGAAAGACCGGGAGAGTGATTTCCTCCCTCGCTGGGATGGAACCACCAGGCGACGTTCGTTAGCAGAACGAACAGCAGAAGCTTTCCTGTAGCTCAGTGGTTAGAGCATGGCGTTAACAACGCCAAGGTCATGGGTTCGATCCCAGGGATTGCACATACTCAATGTATAA
>JAZGTI010004805.1:0-27114 GCA_036877585.1 Botia kubotai
TGCACTGTTCCTTTACGCCTTTACGGTTTGATTAACAGATTCTTGCACTCATGAAAAGGTCACGATAGATGACTGTTGATCTGACACACATGCTAAGCTGCGGTGTCGGGTTGCTGGGCAGCCACGGTCATGTGACGGAATGTTGGCCAAGCTGCTATAGAGATGCTTCTGTGGCTCACGCTTGCGGCTGGAGGTGTTTCTCCCCACTTGCATGTTTGTAGCTGACTTTGGCCGCTGGTAACGGAGCAGTCAGTCCCGACTCCATATGGCATTCAGTCCCTGCATCACAGTGCTTAATCTCCCCTTCCTTTACACCGTGCCAGTGCCAGGCCTAATTTGCATCACGGTGGCCACCTGTGCCAGCCCGTGCCCATTTGCTTGTCGATCGGCTGATCTGCCGGCACTGGCTTAGGCACCAGCAAGGCCAAAGTGTCTAAGTCCATCACAGCAGAGAACGACCCGCATGAGTGATTCTACAAATCAGAGCATGGGCGTCCCGGCAGGCTCCACCTAACGGGCAATTAGCTCTATAATTGTTTTAATTTGGACGACTGCCGAGAAAACAGAAAAGCACACCATGATGCTATAACGCACACTGAATATTCCAGCAGAGAGATAGAAATATAAACTGCAGTAAGAGGAAAACAGCCGGAGAACTCGATTCAGCAGGTGTCTTTTTCAAGGTGAACCATCTCTGCTCGTCAGGAAGCATGGGATGCAACATGGCTCCTGATTCTGTTAATCCAACTCAGTCGGACCCGGCCCAATTGCCCCCCATCCCACCACTATCCCCCCTTCCATGTGTCTGCCGAGTGTCTGCCAGTGTGCCCGCTGCGGCCAGCTCTCCTCCCGCGCCACTGCAGTCATACTAGTTTGCGCTGTTGTTCTGAGGAGATAAGCGCTTATGTGCTGGCTTGTCATTGGTTGACGGGGTAAGGGTCGTAAAGGTTATTGAAAATGCAGTGGTTTTGTTCATTTTTGGCAGGCGGTAGGATTAGAGACGTGGGTTCAAGAGACGTGTGGTGATGGTGCATGTCAGCGAAGCCCATGGAATCTGACACAGCCTTCGCTCAAAGCTGACGTAACTCTGCCTCTTGACGCAAGATTGCCCTGTCATCCTGCACAGGCCAAATATCCGTGGATTAAATGGACTGAAAAGGGGGTTGATAGAAAAGCAAAATTCTCCATAAGTCAGCGTCTGGCATTTTGGCAGAAGTTTTGGAAAGGCTGGGGGATGTGAGCACATGGCTGTTTTAATGCAGTAGTGGAACTGTTTTTGCTCAATGTGACCCTGGTTTTGAGTTAGTGTGTGCTAAACTCACCCAACCGGCTCTGTTGATTACGACTGTCAGTGAGTGAACCTGTTTGCACTAATATAAATATATATAATATTTAATAAATATTTTATATATATATATATATATATATATATCAGTTAAATATAATAATCAGTTATTTACTGATTATTTACTGATTCCCGTTCACATTTTGCTTCCCTGTTTGCTCTTATGTACCTACAACCAGGGATCTAACATCAAACATCATGTAGATCAATAGGAGGTTATTGACTGCCCTTTTCAATTAGCGCTATGTGTATTTGTAATGTCTGACCTTAAAGGTTAAGAGCAGGTGAAGTACAGGCCAGCTAAGACTTCCCATGAGGATCATGACCTTCTGACTTTCTGAGTGTAAATCTGAAAATCTGTCTTCAAGTGCTTCAGGTACATACACACACACACACACACACACACACACACACACAGACACCCACCTTGTGTCCATGTGCTCTTGCTGGTTTCATATAGAGCTGTTAAACAAATAGTTCACCTAAATTAAACTTTTGTCGTTATTTAATTATCTCCATTTTTTCCCTTTGTGGAACACAAAAGGAGTATTTGAAGAATTGTGGGGGTTTTTTCCATTCAAGGAAATTTTCAGGAAAGCTACGTCTGCCAGGCAATAAAGAACCATAAACCATAAGGAAACCATAAACGGATACATGTTCATGTTCCTTGTGCACTATATAAGGTGTCTTCAGAACAAACAAATTAAGGTGGTCTAAATTAATACATTTCCCTCAAATCTCATTTTGTATTCTGCACATTTCCACTGATGGATCGTGCTTGGTTACAGCAGACATGAAAACCAATAATGTTAAGTCATCAATGGTGTACCTTTTTAATTAAACATGATAGAAAATGAGATATCAGAGGTTTAGCTTTCATGTTTTCTTTCCTTTTTCTTGTCTTGCCTTTTGTGTTAGACAAAACAAAACAACATTTTGGCTTTTTGGGTGCACTGTTTGTTTAAAGTAACCAGAAAGTGGCAGTTTACATGTCGTTGTTTTAGACCATTTGCTATCAATTGGAGATTTATGCGAATGTCAGCCATCTTGTTTTCAAATGCCACAAACAGTTTTACATGAATAGCATTTGTGTTCTCCAGAACCCGTCTGTGTTTGATGTTGGACAAGAATCAATTGCTAAGTCTCATTTATATGGAAACCCTATAGACATTGTCACAATCCAGTTTGGACCCCATATACTGTATTCCTGTTAAATCTGTAGCTGGCTAATGTGGCTGGTATTTTGTTCTCTGTTTGGCTTAGTTTCACTGTTTCTGGCCACTCCATAGTTCCCAGGGAGTCACTGGCTAGTGTCCATCCTGCTGACAGTGGCCATGTTGGTCTGATGGTAGCTGTGTGTGTGGGTCAAAGCAGTTCTGAGATTCTGGGACATTAAACGGCCCTGCAGCTCAGTGATAAGTGGATGACAAAAGAGAAGAATCACCTTAGATGTCATCTGGCCAGTCTTTAGCATTCAAATGCAACATGCTTATATCAACCCCATTCCTTTTAAAATCTCCTAATAAGTTAATCATACACAATCAATATTTTCCTTGCTCTGTAGTTTTAACACAAGATACTGCCCATTTTTTCTGATGGCCAATGTGTTTCATGACTGCTCATTGGTCTGCATAAAGTGTGACTAGACAGCCTAAATGTATTTGACGTTTAATATAGCAAATGAGTGGAGACAGTTTTTGGACCAATGAGATTTCACTGTGGGTGGAGCTATGCAGGAACCAATAGGATGCCAGTTGTGAGTGGATAGTATGAACCACTGAGGAGATGGTGGATTTCAATTTGTTATATTGTGCCAGCCCCGATTACGATGCAGTTGACATTCCCTATTATTCCTGTTTCCTGTGCATTTGTGTGTCACCCACAATACTCTGTCAGTAGTGTGTTAGAGCACAGTGTGTTCATATTGGGCATGTTTCTATATTCATGTTGACAGGCTTTTAGTGGTCACCACATTAGCTGTGGGGGGACATGTGTTGCTGTAACTGTTACAGGTTATAGTCATGTTATTACTTTGTGTGTGAGTACCATTATAACGTATTAGAGTCAGTTATATATTCTGTGATGTGATTTGGCTGTGTAATTTGAAATTGTTTTATGAAATTGTTTCATGAGTGTATAACACCCTTTTATTAGCTTGTGTAATGTTTGTCTTTGGTTATACATGTGCATGGCTGTTTAGTGTTAATGTGTGTAAAAGCATATGTGTGCCTTGCTATTTGTATAGTGTGTGTGTGTGTGTGTGTGTGCGCGTGCCTGTGTGTATGTTTGTGACAGAGATGGAGTAGCACTGTGGAGGGTAAGGTACAGCCCCAGGTGGAGGATGGAACCTATTGGGATGTTTTACATCTTGCAGACAGATGGAGTCTTGTGTTCACCACTACACACACATAAACACACACTCATAACAACATGCATACACTTCATCACATGCACAGTCCTGTATAACCTGCAGTTTTATACAAATAAAAACACACACACTCCCAAATGCATGACGACTGAAACACAATTTTAAAAAAATGCAACGTTCTGCTTTGCATTGTGCCCACGAACACCTTTTACTTGTGGTGAAATCGTTTTAAATCAGGGCTATTTACGTCTGATGCGGTATAGATAAAACTCTAATCAAACACCCCTGTCTGTGATTTTTAATTCTGAAGTCCTGGATTAGCTTGTGCAGGTGTGTTTGATTAGGGTTACAGCTAAACTTTGGAGAGTGCTCATCCAGGACCGTTCTTCCAGTCGAGAAGCCTCGCTGTAAAGCTTGACTTCCTGTGGCCTTTTGTTTTTAGATCTTTTTCTTTGAACTTATCTTAACATGTATTAAGCTATTTTTCAGAACATGACTGAGTCAAACTATGCAATGTTAAACACTTCCAGATTTCTTTGTGATAGACCTTTTATCTGACCAACGCCGCTCCATTTTTTAGAAATGAAATGTTACAGAATTAACCCTAATTTGGAACTATTCAGCAGAATTACAGTTCCTCAAAGCCACTCGCATTTAAAACAGCGACCAAACATATGACTGTCTCCTGTTAATAGGTAGGAATGCAGCTTTGAGCTTTGCCTTGTAGGGCAGCAGATTACCCATATGTTTTTTAGGTCAGCTATGTTTGATAAATAGTTTGGAAGGCAGCGCTGTATGTAAATGCAGTTGTGTGGACTGCAGACCATGAGAAGTGATGGATGTTGATTAAAGGGGTGGAATGAGTAAAGGTTTGCGTGAGAGAAAGTTGTGAGTATGTGTGTATAATACTAGTGCTCCTCTCGCAGCTGATGTTTATGTAAAAGAGAGCAGTGAGAACAAATGTTCACTACACTGCTAGCACCATTAACAGTGAATGGGGCATCTTGTTCCCTCCATTCTGTCACCAGCTGTCATCTATTCCCTCTCTCATTTTCGTTTATCTCGTTTCTTCTGTCTTCACTTGACCTTTTTGCCTTCTGACAGATTACATCATATTTTTTCATGAAGATCATCAGTTTTTTATAACCGTAAAGATGGTTTGAAATTGATTCGTGAATCTATTTAATGGATTTAATTAAAGAATCAGCTCACAAGAGTGATTTGTTTATGAATCGGACATCACAGGTCAGGCTATGTTTGTTTCGGATCACAGCGAGGACGTTTTAACAGAAAGCTTCAGCAAACAGTGGCATGCTTTTAAAAATGTAATAACACTTCCTTCATGAAATCTGTTTAACTTACGTATGGGTTTCCAAATTCCAAAAGTTTTCTGACAGGTGTACCTTCCGAAATTTTTCCTTTGTTTTAATATTCATGTAATATTCTTGTAATTTTCCTCATGAAATCTGTTTAACTTATATATGGGTTTCCCTCTGTCACCAGTGTTTCCCAAATGTCACAAATGTTTTTTTTTGTCTCAGACTGGCAACCTGCTGAGTCATTTTTTAACTTTTTTTTTTAATTACATGCAGTCTTCCACCATGTTTAGGTGATGCTCAAAAAGATTGACAGATACATGCTGACAGCATCGCTAACGATATAGTTCACCTTAAATTGAAAATTCTGTCAATTTTTACTCCCCCTCATGTCAGTCCAAACCTAACTTACTTTCTTCTGTGGAACATAAAAGCAGGAATACAAAGAGTGAACTGGCTGCTGTCTTCTATACAATTACAGTGACAGGGCACAGAAGCTGTCTGTATAAAGCATAAAGTTATCTGTACATTCTTCAAAAGTTCTTCTTTTGTGTTACAGTTTAACCTGTGTGTGTGAGAGTGTGTGTATATGTGTCATTATATATATATATATATGACCCGTGCTGGCAAAATGAGTCACAATGAGCAATTTTTTTTAAATGAGTTATTGTTATTTTCATGTTCTCTCATGATGTATGATTTATTTAAATATGTCTGAAGTACTAGTCGTTGAGAAGTGAGCAGTAAAAAGCAGCAATTTTTCATGAATATTAAAACAAAGGAATGATTTAGGAAGGTACACCTGTCAGAAAACTTGAAGATAATTTGAAATGATTAACTTCTGCTTGAAACATTGGGAACACTAAACACTAAACTTAATGAACTCATTTTTGTGAAAACCTCAAATTAGATCAAAATTGACATATTTTCTTGTTGTGCCTGTAGCTTGTAATTTTAGCCTGCACCTATTTTGACTCTTTTGCCAGTACATGTCACACACACACACATATATATATATATATATATAAAACACACACGTGTGTGTGCGCGCATGGTTGTACATATGTACTTGAGTGTTTATACATGTACTTAATTGTGTGTGTGTAAGCACTGGTGTGTGACCTTTAGTAAGTGTGCTAATGGCCCCTAAAAGCCTTTGCAGCTAGTGTCAGAGTCACAGATGGTGCAAATTATGTCGTCCCACCCTCACAGACCTGCTGACGGAGCTCCATCTCTCTCTCTTTCTCTCTCTCTCCCTCTTCTCTCTGTCTCTTTCACTGTCTCTCACTCAATTAACACATTTTGTAATGTCTTTCCTGCTATGTGTTCATGTGTTTGATCAAGTCAACAACTAAATCTGATGCTTGTCAGCAAAACCTGAACGTGGGATGATAAGTAAGATAATTGCTCCTTGCACACCCTTACAAATGTTCTAAAGGAGAGTGTTTGCATGTTTTTAGCCATGTAGTTTAGCCTAGACTATTGCAGGTAGTATATTTGAGAAGTATTTCTTTTCTTTCTTTATCAGATGTAGTACGTCTAGAATTGAGGTGAAGTACCAGTTTCCCTCACCCAAATCCCAGTTTTACTCAATAGCAGACATACAAAACCAAACCCGTGTCAGTCGTGAATGGACGCAGCCCCCCTGCACTGGCGCCCACCTCTCCTTTACGAGTACAGTGATCCGCAGATAGCTTTATTTCTATGAAAGGTTATGGTCTTCTCAGTCTTTAGTTCCCCATGGTAACAGTTATCACTGTTTGTGTGTGTGATGGTTCGTGTGTTCAGTGTGTGCATAGATATACAGTAGCTATCCTGCTGCCTCTGTTCTCCCCTCCACATCTCCATATGAATCACTAAAAGACCTCTTTAATGGAAGTTCAATCATCTCCCCTTTGATTCCCAAGATGCAATGTCCTGATTAAGATGATTGGATGAATGGAAAATGGCATGAATATGTGATTGGGTCTGTGTGTCCCTTCGCTGAATGGATCTCATTTTATTGTTCGTCAGTCGCACCTCTGTGCTGAAGCTCTTGTTCCAGCTTATCCTGTTTCATTACAGGCCTGTCCCTGACTTTGATTACATTAAAGGGTGGAGGTGTGGCTGCTTTTCTTAGGCCGGCTCTCTAAAGGGAACAATCAGCAGGAGAATATAGCAGATTAAGGGAGAATTAAATGAGACTGTTAAATACAGTAGGAGGCCTCTGCTTTTCTTTTCAGAAATTGTTAAATGACTATAGGAAGCATGTGCTGTGCATTGTATGAAATGGTGTTTGATCTAACATTGACAATGGAAGTTGTATTTTTCATGTTAAAGGTGCTCCTGTGCAGGAGTTTCAGTTACTGTCTGTAAGCCCAACATGGCTCATCCTTTCGCTGCCAGAAGCGCACGCCTCCTGACCCTCACCTGCATGTCATTATTGGCTGGAGTTTAAAAACACATTGGCCAAAGGTTGTCTTCCAAAAAGATCCCCAGCACCCTATAAAAATAGGATAAACAGACAAATTACAGTGTTTCTGTAGTCACAAATACCACCACACACTTCTAGTTAATTATAAATAATGATTCAGAATCCATGCCTTATTTTTTGTTTATTGATTAATGTTTTTTTTTTTAAAACCCTGCATATTGCACCTTTAAGCGGTAAGGTAATGAAATAACATTCCTTGTCGGAGGTTATTTTTTGATAGAAGCAATTAAGTTACATTTAAATGTCCTTGTGATTTGTGTTATTCAGTTAACCAGATATAAACATGATAACTGTTTCTTCACCATGACAGTAGTTTACTTTAAGACCTGCTTCCAGCACTACATTATGAAATGCATTCTGGAACTAAACATTGCAAGAACGAAAGCGTATGTAGCTAGAGGCAAGTACTTATGTAGGATATGATTCAGGACTAAAAACTGAGGGTGGGATGTTGAAAAAAAGTTAAAAAACAGCTACAAAAGCAGAAAATGGCTCCTTTAGGTTCTTAATTTTCTTGGCTATATCCTTCGTTTCCAAATACATGTAAAAACAAAGCTGTAAATTGTTTCTTCTCATTTTTTAAAAGCTCTCTCTCTCTCTCTCTCTCTCGCTCCCTCTCTGTCAGAGCTGTGATATGTATGCAAAGACTGTATATGATATATATTGTTTATATATTTACAGTCTCTACCCTTGTGGATCCATTTATCAGAATTCAATTCAGACCTGTTGACTTCAGGGTAAATAAACCATGTAGTAATTCCCTCTGTCTCTATAAGCAGTACACACACACACACACACACAGTCCTATAGACACACAATTCTCCCAGACATCTTCATGGTGCCACACACAGGCTTAGTCAAGCCCGAATGCTTCTGTCAGTCTGAGGGTGGAGGATCAGGCTTCATTTGATTATATAACACTCATTTACTGGAGAACGAGCCCATGTGAATGAAAATTCTCAGATCTCAGTTTCTATAATGTTTACACTTTACAGACTCTCACTGTAAAGCTCCAATCCACACTCGCGATGTCCTATTATTCCAGTAAATGTCAACCCTGTTTTGGCAGAAAATAGTTTGCTCGTTAGTACAGGATCAATCTTAACTCTGTAGACATTGTGAGCTTGAAAAGTTTTTCAGAAAAGTCTATCCGTGCATGTTTTCTTCTCTGACATTTCTTCATATCATCAGTCAGAGCTCCACTTTACTGTAATTTGCAGAGCCTAATTTTGGACCTTTCAAAGTGAGATTGTGTCTGATTTCCCTCTTGTCAACAACATCACATATTCCCCTTTGTCATGAGATTGAAAACTCTGTAATGATAAATGCCCCCATAATGTTCAAGTAATCAAAAACTCTCCTAAAAACACATATAAAAGTTCCTGTTATATGTGTATAAGGTCAGTCATTTATGCTAGCAATGCTCTGCTTTACAGGGTAGTGCATTTTTAGCACTTTTTAGTCAGTGTAAATGAGAGACAAGTCTAGCACTACAGACATCTGAGGTGCTTCCAGTTTTGTGTTATATAAACAAAGAGATGAATTTGCTATATTGAAGACATGATCTTACAGTGACCTGATGTAGCCAAGATATGAGAGTTTAATTCATATGGAACAAGGATCCAATTTCAAATTAAACCTACCTTTTCTTAATAAATGTGGTATCACTGAAAATCATCTGTAAATTAATTTAGGACAACCTTTAGTCTGTTTCTATGAAATGGACCCTTCGTTTTAATGTTTAGTCTAACTGGAACTTTATGAGTGCAGATGGTCATTTGCTGAGGCCAGTGGTTACACAGGGACCAATGATTAGTTGGTCTCGACTCCAAATTTGTTTGGGTTGGCCATTAACTATTGAAAACAGATAAAGGACCATTAGATACATGGAGATCATGTAACTCACATCTCCTGCCTTGTAGTTCCTAAATCAAAAAGTCGCAGAGCAACAAGATATTGGGAGACAACCAGAATGTGTTAGCCTAATCTGATTTCATAATCTTGTTTTGCTTGATTTCGCTTAATACTTAATTAAGCAATTAATACTTTTTAGTGAATTACAAGCCAGAGCATCATTAAGGGCAATATGAAGATATTTCTTAAATCTCAGATGTAGCAAAGCCCCTTTTCATGTGTATTGTTGCCTTTTTTGGGCTGGTTTTCTTTCTTCCAGGTTTTCTTTGCTTGTTTTAATGGCTGTGGAAAGTGAGGTGATTAAAGAGGATGATGGTGTAATTTGTTCCAATATGGTGCTCTGTGGATAATGCTAACAATGTACACAGTAAGTGCTAATGAACACGACAGATTCCTGTTGGGCCATGTGTATGATTAGACCTCGTGGATTTTACCTCCGCTTACGGTATGAATTTAGGCTATAGCATTGACAATATGCTCAGATTCAGAGTGTGTGAAGGGGCTTCTGGAAGGTTCTGAAAGCTGTTCTAAAACACATTTTGTTCTAATATAACATTTAACACATTTCACATCATTACAGTGGTTGTTAGTCTGTGTCTGTTCTGATTGTTCTGTTTATGTTTCTACTAAAGGGTTTTACAAGCTCAAAGGAGAACGGTATATTGAGTTTTTATTAATAAAAATAAAGGAAAACAAGTTGGTCAGAGGAGAATCACAGCCAAGTGAATTAACATGGCTCTTGATGTAGCTTTCAAACTATTCATCTCAATAAACCATCTCAATTACTTCTGTTTTGGACAGTGTGATAGGACATATTGGACAAAGTCCTTTTCTTTCAGGAAAACAATTCTCAAATCAAGAAATCTGTGAAAAAATGATGAAGAAAAGTTCTTCTGAAGTTCGGTTTGGGGAAAGAGAATCTGTGGTGACCAAGAGCAGAAGCCAGAGCTCAGAGCAGGGGGGAGTCGTTCTGCTCGTCAGTCTGTTCCAGTGTTCATCCATCCCTGCTTCCTTCTGCTTCAACCACCCCCTGTACGGATGCAGACAAGTGTTTCCTTACCTCCCTTCTGTTCTCCCTCTGTGCATCTTCCATACCATGAGCAGATTGTCTTCACTCAACTCAAGATCCGGTCAGCCAGAACAGAACAGAGCAGTGGTCCTCAACAAAATTCAGGACAGACACCGTAGACTGTCTGCACATAATTAGCGAGATTTTGGGTTGAGAGGTGCGATGAAGCTTTAGCTTGTTGACGCGGTGAAAGCCGATAATGTATGCGTGCGATATGGCTGGTGCTATTGCGGTGGGAGGATCGGCGTCAAAAGTACAGGCAGTCGTGGCGGAGACAGCTGGTGCAGATGTATCAGGCATGTCACCACATGGCCGCGTTCACACCTCAGGAAAACTAACCAGCCTTTGGGGTTTTGGCCAACGATCCTTCTTCCACGACTGCTGTAATTCAACCCTTCAGTCGCCACAGACTGCAGCTCAGCACACTCTTTGTGGTCTTATTTGAGCTGGAAGGTCATATGCATGTCCTTAGTTTAATTTGTCTGTCACTCGTAATAATCTATAGCTTTTGAGCACCTGTCAGACGACAGACTTGGTTTGTTAGCTATTAGAGGTTAGACAAAGCTCAAAATGGTAGAGTCTACTAAAAAGTGATAGATGAAAGGGGTAGTTAAGTTCCATTGGAGGAAAAGACGCCCCACGCAATTACACCCTGAATGGGCATCATCAGGCAAAGAGGTATTGATTGGCTTCCTCTGCCATTACTCAGCCAGATGCTCAAATCACATCTCAAGATCTCTTCCACAAAAGGTTAAGCACTTTTTTCGAAAGGAATAGGACTGAGAGAATGAGAGTGAGTGGTCAGTATATACACGCTCAGCTTCCATGTGTTTCCAATAGAGTCTAGAGCAGTGTTCCCTGTGATCAATCTCTGGGAAGAGTTCATCTTTTCGAGAGGAACAGATCAGATCTGGCTTTGAGGAGTCACTCCCCCATCCTCAGTACAGAAAGTCCATTTGGTTTAAGATTTGACAACCCCGGCCTTTGATCTGTCTGCATGAGGGTGCACTTACCTGTTTCACCTCATATCAACACAGGAAATTAACATCAATAATTCTGTTTTATCCCCTGGTAGGATACGTGGCAATAAAGCAGCCCATACCTTTAAGGAAGACTTACAGAAAAAGCACTGAGTAAAAGAATGCTTTTAATAATAGACTGTAAAAGTCAGAGCAGTGAACTAGTGGTTAGCATGCATGCTCCAGACTTGTGCAAATTTGTAATTAAACCATTATTTACATGGAATGTTTATTGAATAGTGAAGATTTACGTAAGCATGGTTTTATGAAATATTTGCACAGAAATTAGTTCACAATGAATGACACTCATTTAATCTCTGGTGCTCATTTGGAAGACATGGGTTCAAATCTATCTGTGTTGTGTCTGCATCTAAACAAACTCTTTAGTTCCCCATGTCATCCTCTTTAACTAGAAAAATGACCAAAGGACCTATAAACTAATAGAAATGGGCATTAAAACAGAACGTTGTTTCTTGGAAGTGCATCACAACACATATATATTAAATAAGCCATATGTGGTTTGTGTTTTGTTGCTGCCAAAGAATTCCTAAGTCTGATTGGAGTGTTCAAATTCAGACAAGTGTAGAACGAGGACTGATTAAGACACCATGCTGTACTAACAATCAGAAACTACAGGACTTAATGAATGGTGGCAAGCTGTGTGTATGTATGTAATCCAGGTCAAGTCCCAGACTCTTCAGTCTCTTTGTTGTTGTTGTTTTTTTTCCAGCTCCTGTGCCCTGGGGGTCTTTCTGGCTGTGTGAACAGAAGTGGCCCACATTACTGTCAAAAACAGGCATGGGATCTGCTATTGAAGTGTAAAATCACTAGAAATCACTGAATATGCTGCTCCTGCAGATATTTTAAAAATGCCTGTATATAAACCTTAACCAGCATCCTAATTCATTCGCTTATCCAGGTTTATTGTGCATTGTTGTATATCCAGTATGTTGCACTTATTGTACAGTCAAAGCACTGGCTTTAATGAAGGCTTCTTATATAGAGTAATTGACTGTGATTTAATTATATAGTCATTGAAGTAAATGATTGGTGGAGTATAATGAGAGCAGAATGAGGCCTTTTGTGGTCTCACTGACACACACACATCAGTCAGACTGGCCCCTGGCATATGTAACCTCCCCTCGGGGCCCCCCATGCCATTCAAACACACATATACCCTACGGCTATGTGTGTGAGGCTCTAGGAACAGAGTTTTTCCTTTCTCTTACCCT
This sequence comes from Botia kubotai, assembly GCA_036877585.1. Taxonomy (NCBI): domain Eukaryota; kingdom Metazoa; phylum Chordata; class Actinopteri; order Cypriniformes; family Botiidae; genus Botia; species Botia kubotai. Next base: position 12,737 of record JAZGTI010004805.1, read on the forward strand.
TTGTCCTCTATTGACGAGTACATGTGTGGAACTTCCTGTAGCGGTTATTTCCTTTGAGGGTCCAGATTTAATCCTGCTCTACTCTTTCTTTTTCATGCACTCATTATCTAATCTCTTTCATTCTTTGACCTCTTTCATTCTTATTTTCCCTTTTTCTTACTTGTCCTTCTGTTCTTTACCTTAAATTGATTCTTCTTAATATACTTATGATCCTTTTGGAATTTTGTGTTTAATTAGACAGATATAGCAGGAGGCAATCATGGGTGAGTTCAAACCTACGTTACCTACATGAGCATCAGAGCTCATCATGGACATGTGCATACTGCAACATTTCTGGAGTGGCAACCACATTGAATTGCACCAGTGAATCTATGTATCATTGTATTTGTGAATGGAATACAGGAGTCACTCTAAAAATTCCAATAGTTATACTACCTGTAGTCATTACCATAGCAAACTTTCAGCATATACAAGAAACAGTGCCAACAATTTATCCCTTTTGATTTTAACTACTTTTATAAGCAATTACTTATTTTGACAGAACAATGCCCCATAATCTTTTATAAACTACTATCAACAAGTTTGTTATTGTTTTCTCTTGTTTGTTTAAACAGCATGCTTTCTGGGTAGCATTTTGTATGGGTTTCTGTTATTTACTCTTTTATGCTGATTTTTTCCTCCATTCCTCCATTTCTTCTCACGACTCACAGTGTCTCTGCTCTCTGATGAAGATCCTGGCATGGCGGCAGTGGCTGTAACAGAAATTTCACACTGTTTTCTTTGGTTACTTCTCTGGTGTGTTGGTTAAACAGATGGACTGGCAGTCTTGGATCCCACTTCTCATCCCACTGCCCTTTCAACCCCCCTGTACCAGGGGTGTCATTAACCCTGAACCTGCCCTGTTCCCCTATAGTTTTGAGTACTGTCATCCTGCTGGCCTGGACACCAGGGGCCTTTTTTGGGCCATTTTTATGTAGGGTACTGAAAGAGACATGTTATTTAGATCTATATATATATATATATTCCCTCCTACAGTGACTGTCTGTCAGACAGTGTTGGCTTCCTCTAACATCTAACTCTAGGGCTAGTCTGTGGAGATTTTATTAAAACACTATCTTTCTCACCAGTCACCTTTGGCTCTAAACTATGGCTCTAAAACATAATTCTCTACTGTTATCTGTATTTGAACACAGAAACATCTTCTTTGAAGCTTGGACACATTTTAAAGAAAAGTTGTTCTCTAATTTCTATATTGTCTGGGCTGTGATGTAGGGAAAAGACTATTGGCTGTTTTTAATTCTTGAAAAGAGACTAGAAAATTGTACTTGAAAAACCCTTTCATGAGGTCTTCTTAGATCTTATTAAACGTATTGAACATATTTAAAGATCAATGAGGAATGTATTTCTCACAAAGAATATTTTATATATGTTAATTTATGTTTACCTGGCTCTTAGTTTCTTTTTTTATAGAAGGGCTATTTTGGAGGTGTGTATTTTTATATCTGTGTATGAAATAGTCTGTCAGTAGTGCAGATGGGTGCTTCTGTGTGTGTTTATGCTAATGAGACTCTACAGAGGAACATGGCGAGCTGTGTGTCGCTGTGTCTTCTGTCCTGTTGAATATTTAGTATTCACTCAACCGCTTCCTCTAATTACCTGAGAACATGCTAATGAATTCATCAGAATCAGCTGCTAATTGGCCGTTTGAACAATTCAGTCTCCTTCAGAAGCATGTCTAGCTGCCAATCAGAATGCTTAGTCTCATTCAGTGAGTCCTTATCATTTATCCATTGTATTGATATGTATGAAGTGTTTTTTGACATTTTTTCCTACCTTCCTTTGTTAAAGACCAGTTTCTTAATAGCCTAACACTCACTTTTTGGGTATTAACAGCTTGACGTATCAGGAATATTCTTTGGCTAAAGTGGATATTTTTCAGGCCAGCTAGATGGTACTTTGCATTGCTCTGTTCTGATTGGCTCATTCAGTTTCTACAACTGGCACCTATTAAGCTGCTATGGTAACGAAGTCTCATTATTTCAGCGGTGTCCTGTTGGGAACGGCAGACAGACGGAAAGGTCAGAGTGGTGACATCACTTCAGCCAGAGCTAATCTTATTTGGGTTCTGAATCCCGCTGTAATGTGACTCCACTGCCAAAAAATGAACAAAAATACAAAAGAGGGAGAAAAACGAATAGAAATTTAGTAATAGTAATTTCACCAATTTGCGTTTGTCCTTTAAAATGTGACTCTTCAACAGAGACTGTCTCATGAATTGTGTAGTGTCTTTGGACTTTTCTTTGCTTATGAGTGTGTGTGTGTGTGTGTGTGTGTGTGCAAGTGTCTGTTTATGAAAGTGTTTTCTTGGGCATGCTATCTCAGTGGAATAGAGCATAATGAATATGGAAAGGCAGTAGGGAGAGATAATTAAAGTGGAGATGGCTTTGCTCTGGTCTGCAGGTGTCTCGAAAAACAGCTTCTGTTCACCATCACTCCCGAGAAATCAAAACAATCTCTTTATTAAAGAAATAATTTACCCAAAACTACAAATTCTGTTGTTTACCTTAATATCATAAAAACACTATTTCGCTTTGCAAACAAAGATTTGTATTGTATATGCCTTAAATGCTAGTTTATTATTTATTTGTTGTTGTGTTTAAGTCACCATATGCATTCTTCATATGGAAAAGAGTAGAGTGAAAATCTATTTTTTGTGGTTCAACAACAGTAACGATGTAAATGATGACAAAATGGGTTTTTTTAGGGAGAATAATTCCTTTAACTATTTGCCCTTACTGAAAACTCTTTCTCTTAGTCTTCACCCTGTTAGAGGTGCTTGCCTAAGTTTAGATTACGCTGAACCATTTCCAGCAGTGATTATCCTTTTCACTGTAGTACTGGGTTTAATCAGTGTCTGGGAAAGTGGCCTATGGAGTTTTACCCCGAAGCACTTGAGCTTTTTCATGTTTCTTTTGCCGTCTTTGTCTTTCTTTCTTGGATGGATGTGAACTGCTTTTAACCCCACATACCATCATATTCAGATCACACACAGTCGGGCCTTGTGGGTCCTTTTTTATCAGCACATTGAATGTGTGTGCGCGTGTGTGTGTGCGCGTGATCTCATTGTTTATATGAGATTGTTGTTGATATTTTTGTAATACACAGTGGAGTCCAAAAGTCGGAGTCCACACTGAAAATCAGGGATTTAAAATCTAATTTAAAACAACATTTTAAGGTTTTGAACACTGCAAAACAATGACGCATAATGTAAAGCGAATAAGAACTATATAAAGCTGCAGTACAGATTTTTCTTCTGTCATCACCTCTGTTTGAAACCAAAAAGGAGTCATTTCCCTACCATTGATAACAAATTTAGGTTCAGGCTATAAACTCTCCACCATCCTCAGCACCCACATATGAAATAGTACCTGGTGCGTCATGTTTCTGTTTATGTATGTGGAAATCACACAGACAAACCGCAATTTGCTGCCAAACCGAGCTCAATTGTTTAAATTGTAAATCGTTAATATAAAACTATAATTGCGAAACAGGGTATGGTAAGAAGACATTTTGAACACTGATGTTTAATTTTTAACCAAAAAAAGTTGTGTATTGCAGTTTAAGAAGTATATGCTATGTGCCACTAAGTAATTGGCACACTTGTGACATTAACCACGTGAACTGATTTTATACAAACGGTCAGTTTTTCTTGCTTCCTTTAAAGCACACGAGATGCTGTTTGGACAGAGCCTCAGGTGTTACACCAACGTGTGAAAATTATGCCAGCTGCTGTAATTAAAGCACATAATGAAACATTCTGACATTATTGTAACTTTTATCTTTCATATTTGTTTTACATTGCATTATGTTTTTATTTATTTTGCTTGTGCTACATTTGAAGTTTTGGGTCTCTTTAAATAAAATTCGCTGTACATGTGTGTGTGTTAAAGATGGCCAGGGTGAGAGAATTGTTTTAAAGAACCTTTTCCTCTCATCTCTTTAGAAGAAAAGATTAAACTGTGAACCGAGTCTTTTCCCTTCAGGGAGAAGTTACCCTGAGAGGATATGGATTTGCCTACAGCACTTCCAGAGAGAGAGAGAGAGTGAGAAAGTGTCAGCTAAGCAGAAAATCAGAAGAGGAGTGAATTAACGGGCAAATGTGAGAGAGAGACATTACACTTTAACTATAAGAGCAGGTAGTTAATTAGACATGGAGGAAATGAATGTTTGGTACAGAGAGGGAGAGAGAGTTGTGATGTATTTCTTGGTAATGATCAGCACAGTTTGGCTTCTCTGCATGTCTCCACCCCCTGTCGAGTTTACTGCCGCGTGATGAATTTAACGCTGCGGAATAATCAGCAGCCCTCCTCTTCTCTGTTGGGCAATTTTACACTTAATTTTGATAAAACATCAATATACTAAATCACTTTTAACAATGCTTGAATTGTCATAGATTTTTGGGACAATATTTAGAGCCATGCTTCAAAAAAACTTTTGTTTGCAGATTTGATGCTTGTTTGTTCGTTTCTTTATGGAGCAGATTTTGCAAAATGTACAAATCAGAATGTAGAAATTTGCCATATTTGCACCATGACTGCATTATAGTTAGAGCATTTGTCTATTCCTTGTACCGTGACCACTCCCTCCCCAAGTACTGTGCCTGGTTAACTGACAGCCTGTGTTTGAAGTGTCTCTGAACAGCTGAAGCTAGTGCTAGGGTCTCCTGTGACAGCCTAATTATTGCCTTTATTTATCCATGTGGCAGTTTTGGCTCAGCTGGGCTTCCTCTTTGATAGCGGCCGCTCTGCCCTATAGCTTTGAGGAAGAGATTGTGTTCACAGACGTGCCTGTCTGTTATGCATCCACTTCTTGTTGCGAAAATCAGCAGGAATCTTGTATCAGCCTCTGACAGCACGTCCTCTGACCTTCTGATCTATATTACACATGTGAAGGTAAGGACTTTCTGTAAATGCCAAGCTTCATTCTGATTGGCTGGTTTTATAAAAGACTGCCCCTTCCTGTTTTAGTGGAAGGAATGGTTGTATTTAAGAGATAAACAACAGATGTCAAAATTACTGGTGGGAAAACTCAAGATTTTCTTTGTCTTCAGACTTACAAGTTTCCAAGAATGTGTTTATAATACAGTTTTCATTGTGAATGTTAACCGTACCATTTAGTTTGTAGGGCTGTGCTTTTCGTGTATTGTTTCAGCTATACATCTCAGCAGATTCATTTAGCCATAACTACTCATTTAGCTGGTTTCCCGTCATTTTCTATGCAGCATGAAAATGATCAAAAACAAAGAGCATCAAATCTACATATAATGTGCATCCTTTGCGCTTCATTTTGTTACATTAGCACTAAATAGCGTATTTGTCTGGAATAGAACAAGAGGAAAAAAACATGTAATTGCCCAAAACATCAATGTTATTAATTGTCACTATCAGCAGCATTAGTCAAAATAAGGTTGTTCAGTCCTGGAGATCCATTGTCCTGGAGGGTTTAGTTCCACCTCTCATCAAACACTTAAACAAGCCACTCCAAGTCTTCAGGATTACTTAAAAACTACAGGGTTTGATTGGGGTTGGATCTAAACTCTGCAGGGCAGTGGTCCTTCAGGAACTGGAGTTCAATAGCTCTGCTTTTTGCCAATAGTCAAACAAAGCGAGATTCTGACATGTTTTTCAAGTCTTCACAGCATTTCCATGCATGGGCATGCATTATTTACATGCATTGTTTTGATAAATGTTGTGTCAGAATGCATTAACGGCATGTTACGTGTTAATGTGAGTGTGAGTTTTAGCGTTCGGGTCTCATAGGGCCCAATCCTAATGAGGCAGCAGAATGGATGTGCGGGAACCGCATGCCAAAGCACTAACATTAAATAGCTGCAGTCTAATAAGATAAATACAGTAATTAAGTTATGAGTGCTGCATCCACACACAAATACACAGCCAGAGGACATACAGTAAGTGTGTGTGTGGGGGGGGGAGAAACCGTGGGATAGATTGTCCTTTCTCATCTGTTCTTTTACATTTAGCATAATGCACTCCTGTACCCACAGGCTTGGGAACCAAGAACAAGCTGTTATTCAGAACTGGTTCCACTCAAAATAAAGTCAAAATAATAAAGAGACAATGAACACATTCAGAATTTTATTTTAATAAATGCTACTGTAATATAAATAAATAAATAAATCAGAATGAGCTTTATTTTTAAGGGTTAAGAATAAATTTTAAATGTTTTGCTTGAAGTAATTTTGTTGTAGGACCAAATATTCTTGAAGTAATAAAAGAATTGTTAATGTATTTATTAAGAAACTGAAACTGTAACTGAAACCATTAAAAATGGAATCAGCCCGAATTGTTCATTTATTTTGATTCTGTACTCTTAGTATTACACACTCGCATACCTAAAGATTTGGCTACAGATAATGTCTTTCCGTTTTGTTGTAATAAATAGCAATTTAAATGTTTAACTCCATGACAGTGACTATACATGATGTGTTTTGTCATGTGACCCATTGTGTTTAGATTTGCTTTGTGTGTATCTGTGGGAACAGGTAGAAGAGTGTGTGTTATGGTGATGTCTGAGAGGACAGGAACTGCACTAAAGGAGCTCTGCAGCAGTCACGACTGTTGACACTGATGAACTGTGTGTGGGGGTCTTACCTGTTCCACCTGTCTGTCATCACCAGAGATTAATCCTGATGGTTTTTCTCTGCGTCACCTATAGTTAATTGAAAACCCACAAACAGGGTGCAAAATTAATACTCGCCAGTTGTTTAATGTGAGTTAATACAATTTCCTGGACAGTTACCTGCAACTTTTACCTGAAAGCAATAAAATGACCAACTAAAGAAAGCGTTCAAAAACATTAGCAAAAATTTAATGTGACAATTAATGTAAGACTCTGTACACAACTTACAAAGAAACTTGTTCTGCTTGTGCTTCATTTTTCACAAGTTTTTACAAGTTACATGTAATTTCATTGGCTGTTGCTCATTTTCTCAGACAGGTATGAAATATTTTGTAACTTCTGCTAATGGTCACAATGTGTCTCGGTGAGCACATTTTCGCTTCAGTCTGAGAGTGTTGGATGTTACAGGTTTCTGTAACAGGTTTCTAACAATCTAATTTGTGATATGCGATAAGAAATATTTATGGTCGGTAACTTTTTCAGACAGATTTGGCAAAAAGTTAATATTGGCCCTGCCCTGCATTAAAGCACATCTTGTAAATTCAGTACTGTAAATCTTCAGGCGTTTGCCGGCTAAACTTATGCAGATATTTGGGTAGCACCTTATTTTACAGCCCTGTGTCACATGTACATAGTATGTACTTACTGTGTAATTACTAGGTTTAAACCCTAAACCTAACCCATATTAACTACCAGTATTTTGCTGGGTAAGTTCACTTTAAGTGCACATACTGTAAAATAAAGTGCAGCAGATATTTAAACACTTTTCTCAGTTTGTTGAGAAAACAGTCTTGTCTCCTAGTGGCTGTGTCAATCAGAGACTTGGCAACAGTGTTTTTTGGTTGGACCGTGTTTGAAAAAAGAGGAAAGACTGGAAGTCCAGCGGGCGGTGACTCATCCGCCCTGCTTGAGTGCTGAGTGCCAGGGTGGAGGTGGAATAACGGAGGGAGGTGTTTTAGGGAGATCAGTGGATTTGCATAAGGGTTGGATGGCTGAGCTGCAGACAGGTGTAAATCACCTCTGCTTTAGTTTTATTCACTTTGTTGATTCGGGAAGGGCCAACATCATGTCCTTTTGTTTTCGTGTTAAAATCTGCTTTATTCAATGCATTGTGTTAGAGCAGCGGTTCAGATTTACACAACCAAAGATAATAGTTCATTTTTTATTTATACATTGTTTCTTTAATTTATTCCTTCATTCAAATAATTAGTTTGCATATTATTTTGTTCATTCATTTGTTCGTTTAAGGCATTGTTCATTCTTTTACATTACATCACATTTATGCATTTGGCAGACGCTTTTATCCAAAGTGACTTACAGTACATTCACGTTTTACATTTTTTGTCAGTACGTATGCTCCCCTGGGAATCAAACCCACAACCTTTTCCCTGCTAACGCACTGCTCTACCAACTGAACTACAGGAACATGTTTAAATCATTGTTCATTCATTAAAATCATTTGTTTGTGTGCACATTGTCATCTGTTTGTTTCATTAATTTGTTTTAAATCATTTAATTATGTTCGTTTGCATATTTAGTGATTCAATTGTGGGTTGGTTCATTCATTCATTTTAAATTTTTGACCTGCACATTTAGTCCCTAATCTATTTGTTCATTCAAATCACTTGTTTGTGTGCACATTTGGTAATTAATTTATTCATTCATTCATATATTGGTTATTTTTACAGTAAATGTTGTTTGTATTTTCTCAGAAAATGGCCAGTTCATTGTGTGAGGTTCATGTTCAGTGAGTTAATCTAAATCAGATCCCTATGGAAAGTGTGCACAAGTTCACTGGTGGGATTTCATCCAGCAGAGTGTGTGTATGTGGTTCTAGATGTGTCCTTATGTGTGTTTGAGTGTGTGGCTGGGGACCACAACCTCTGCTCGCCATGACATTGATACAGTGTTTGAAGCTCTATGCTGTGGCGCTCGACTGGGTGGCAGTGGTTTTCATAAACAGGCATACATGAGGAATGACCTTCTGTAAGTGCAGAAAATGAAGATGGGTGCAGGACTCAGTCATTGGTGCAGAAATGATGCATGTTAACACAAGATCTCTACTGACATGAGCTGGCCCCTATAGCGATTTAGGAACTCCCCAGAATACACACACACACAGACACGTACACACACCAGTTTTCTTAGACAAACGTCATTTGCAAACAGTGATCACTCATTGATGTTTCCCTGTGCACCCCATTTCTCTCTCCCCCTCTCTCTCTCTTTCTCTCAGGTTTGGGAAGAAAAAAGAAGACAAGAGCAAGACAGAGACAAAAATGATTGCACAGAAGCAGACGTCAGAAATTCTGAGTGAGGATGAGTTGGAGAGAATGAAGGAGGAAAGAGAAAGGTGGGATTTACCTTTAAACCATTGCATAACATCACATTTCAAAGACTCTGTTCCAAAACCTAGTGAGCTGTTTATTGTCTACACAGACAGCTGTCTTCTAACACAGCATTCTAACCGAAATAGAGCCATTTCACTCAAAGCTTGCGGTTGATTTCACAAGATACTTTGAAAAAATGATGTCCTAATAAGATAAAGATTACAGGACACATGCAGATATTGGGTTTAAAGTCCGTTTTTAATCATTTTGAATTTTTGTATTGAAAGATTTGAGTATTGAATGAATTATAATCAATTCTTGCTTCATCCGCCATATTTTTCTCGTGGTAGTGCATTATGGGATTGCCTTCACACAGGATACATACAATTCTGTTTTAAAATATGGCCAAAGGAAGGTATCCAGCCTTATAGATGTCCACTGGCACTGAGCGGAGATGAGCATGTGTTTTCAGTTAATTTTCTATGAAAGCTGAACAGCAAGCTTGCAGGGAGGATTGTGGGATTGACAGGGAAGCAAAGCAAGTGGTGACAGTTGGAAAGTTAGGAATATTCAATTTTATTAAAAAAAAACTGGGTAGCAGCCAGTCACTGTGAGGTAAAGGCAGTGATGTCTGTCATATGCATTTTAAAATTTGCCGACCATGCTGGAGTTGATTGAATGGTGGATTCAGTGCCTAACTCACATGTTTGCGTATCACTGTATTAAATACATATGTTGAATGCAGTTTGCATGTTTTCATTGCTGTGAGTGGGCTGACAGAAGTGTATTAAAATTACATTATTTGTATATATTTTTTGGGGATTATAAAGTTAGTGTTTTCCAACTGTATTCAAACATTTACATGCTAACTTGATTGGCCATGTATTGAAAGAAATTATAGAGCATACTAAAGACAACCACACAGCTGTACGGTTTACATACACGACCCCAGAGTAGCAGCTCTCTGGCTTTTTGCGCAGTATTGAGTGGGTTTCTTTGCTCCAGTGGACATGTACTGTCAGAAGAAAGCATAATTACTTTGCCTGCTATTTATAACAGGCTTTGCGTCAGGAGCGTGCCTACAATGCCTTAAAATGCTGCCTACGTAGGCAACAGAAGCACAAACTCATTAGCATTTCTTGAAACACAGCCAAACGCTAATTATCTTCATTTCTGTGTGCTATGTCTTTCTCGCATAACTGTGTTTGATTCAGTTCAACTCATATGGTGCTTTAACTGTGAAGATTGTCATAAAGCCATTTAACAGGGAGTGAGGCCCAGATCCCCCACGCCAGCATGATTCTACAGTGACAAGTTTAAACCCCTCTGTGTGTTAGAAAGAAACTCTTGGAGAAAGCAGGGCTCAGGAGATTATGTTCCCCAGACTCAGTCTCTGCAAATTATATACAAAAACCTGATAGATATCTCAAAAACAGCAGATTTATGTATAATCTAAATCATGACTATAGTAAAAACATTTGTTGGCCGCAGTCCTCACATTTTGCGGAATGTGACGAATTGCAGATTTTCTAAGGGTGACATATTCTAGATGAAAACACACATATTGCAATGTACAGTGTATCTGCTTTGGGTTCTTAAAGTTCGGCTAGTTTTGTGGTCTGGCTTTTCTCACACAAAATAAGTGTTTCAATTCTAATTTTAACTTTTCTTGAGCTACTATTTGTTTAACTGCGCAACACCTGTAGCTGATGGTTACTTTTGCTGGATGGCAGCGCTCTGCTGTTGTGTCAGGGAATATATCTATTTATAGTTATATATCTAATATATCTATTTGAAGCATGGCTTTTAATGATTTTACTTGATCATTAGGTTCCTTTCTCACCTCTTTCTAATCTGTTATATAACTGATATTACAGTTACTATATTTCCCCTCCTCCCTTTCCATTTCTTGTTGTGTTGTGTTTATTGTGCCAGCGGATGGTGGAACGGATATATTTAGTTGGGATGCAGGGATTTTTTGCAGTCATTATTTTGTGTTGTGTTTGCTAAGGCTTATTTGGACTTGGAAGCGTGTGAAGTGTGAGTCGAAGTCATGCTGTTCTCGTCCATATGCTCCAAAATGGCATTTGTTCAGAGAGAGACTTTATTGACTGAGCTTCCTGAGAGACACGGAAGAGGAAAGCGAAAGGTGTTACTTGACCTTTCCCGTTTTTTTGTGTTTTTGGTGATGTCCTTGACAGTGTAAATATGGTTTCATTTTAGGTTGCTTTAGTTGCATCTCAGGTTTAGATGAGCTGCCTCTCAATGAGCTGCCTCTCATTGGCTGAGTGTGTCAGGTTCTGGTGCAGCCATTGGCTGGTTAGTTCTGTGACATTTCCTAATCTTGTTACCCCTCTCTTTCAAATTACTCTAAAAATGATAAATTCTGAAAAGCCAATTCTAGGAGTTTTGGGTGTCAATATGAAGTTCAAGACCAATGTCATATCAGCCAGGACAACAAAATATACTTTAACAGTTTTCTAACAATAGATTTTCTGCATAACAGAATTGAAGCCAAGCACCAGGAGCTGAGGGACCAGCAGGTTCGAGATCGATTCAGCCCACCTGATGTGGAGGATGATGATCTAGACCCAAACTACGCCTGCATTAACACCTTCAGGGAGCATGGCTCACCTTCCCAGCCTCACTTTGGAAACCGCAGCCCCTCCCCACAGAGACCCCCACCCCCAGTGTTGCACAGCAGAGATCCATCCACAGAAGACCCTCTGGATGGTCTGTATGCTAAAGTCAACAAACAGCGAAGCCCTCCACCTCCCGCAGTGGACAGGTAAGAGGCCTCGTTTTTATTTATTTATACCATGGCACTGGTATAAATACGAACATCTATATCTTTAATTGTTTTAGTTATTTCAAATAGCCTTACAATAATGAACTTCAAACTGTTGAATTATAAAGCATTAATGCACACCTGACATTTAATAGACGTTCCACTTTTTTGGATTAACACCTTAGGGTGTGTATTATGTTCAATAATTCGTCTGCCATAGTCCTTCGTCCCTTACATTATCTTTAGGTTTATACAGGTTCGAACATTTGCAGCATGACAAATGTTTATTATTTTTTTATTTGTCTGGCACAGTGTCCAACCCCTTAAATCCAAACCTCTATTCAGTCTTTTTTTCATCTATTTCTTTCATTTCTCATCTGTTTACCTAGTATCTGCATAGCACCTACATGAGGCGCATTAGCAGTTTTAATCAGTGTGTTGACAGAGTTTTTGGGTAGGCGGTATCACCAAAATCTTCCATCACGTGTATAGTCATAATTTGGTTGTTTTTGGTAGAAATTAAAAACAAATGGCTTATATAATGCCTTCTTGTAATTTGGATAATTTAGTGAATTAAGTACTTAAGAAAAGGAAGGTACTTCATCTCTTTCATAAGACATAAATGGTAAATCTGGCATCAGTGCAAAAACATTTAAACTCTGAATGCTGATCTGATGAGCCATGTTTGGATATTTTGTAAAAAAAGAACAATATACGCACGCTTGTGACCATACATCACTTGAATTTGTGTAGCAGGTTGCTTCTAGTGTTGGCTTGTTTCCTGTGTAATTCTAATAACTTGAAGACACAGAATTACACCTGTATTCCCAGAGGAGACTGTGTGTTCTTGCCACTGCTCTAACATTGATTTTCTCAGTTTGTAGTGGAGAGATCAGCTTAGTCACATGATTCATGCTGGGACTTGTCCATACTGGGACTTGTTTGCATCCTTTTATGACAAAACATTTAGCTGCCCCACCAAACACACCTAAATATATAACATCCATATTTATGGTGTTTGGGGTAACATATGTTACTAAATAGATTCGTTTTAAAAATGATTAGATTATAATATCTGATTAAATGAGAACATTTAATCAAAGTCACGAGTACAGTTAAAAATCTCTTCCTTCCCCACAATGCCAAAGAAACGAACATATTACATTCTATATACTGTAAAGTAATAACAGAACATTACCTCATATAGATTAAGGTAAAATAGTAACTATCACAACTGTAAAATGTTCTTACATATATATGTATAACATATGTATATATGTGAAACAGTACATATTCCTATAAATACCAGCTTTAATGGACCTATAGTCTCTGAGGCCACGTCTGAGGAAAATGGTCAGTTTATTTTAAAGCAAAAAGGTCTCAGTATGTGGGCTCATTTGTCGGACAGTTGCCTAAATATGTTATGAGAACCCATATGAGTAAAGTGTAGTGCAAATGTGTACCTCAGCTCATTAATGATACGCGAGTGTCATATGCAGCATTGTGTGACACACTGTGTGTGGCCTGCAGTTTTGTATCTCTTACACCCTGGTTCATCCCTCAGCTTTTAGCTTTTCACCCTCTTCCAGGGTTCTGAGTCCTAAAAACACTGCATATTCATGTCTGCTCTGCATAAAGGGAGTATTTTGAGTGAATTCACACGGATAGGCTGCTGATGGGTGAAGCATGAGGTTTTGCGTGAGAACATCATCAGTGACTCCTCTGTCAGCGTGAGAACGCTCTCATGTCGTTTGAAGAGTTTGTTAAACAGGAGAGCTGATGTGCCGTACGGCTAGTGTCTGATTTAAAAGCGCCCTGCGAGAGTCATTAAAAGCGCTCGGTTATTTAGACAGGCAGTTTAACAGGCAGTCTGCTGCCCACTGCTATCATAAAAAGACTCTCTAAATATGTGTAGTGGCTTATGGGTAATGTGCGGTCAGCGGTGAAGTACAACAGGGTTCAATCTAGGCTGATGATTCTGTAACTGCTAAAATTGCTGCTTTTTGGTTTTCACTTTATAAATAAAATTGGTTCAAGGGGTCGTATTCTACACTTTGTTGCGCTTTATTTTTCCCCTAAAGTCAGCTTATAATATTACAGTGTTTCTTGCACCAGAAACAGTTGTAATTTCATTTTAAGGGACCATTTCCTACCCTCTGTCTGGCCCTTAAAATTCGGTCTTTTAGTTTAGCACGTCAATTTGGTACAGTTTAGTTGCAATTTAACAATAACGCATAAAATACATTAACGCATTTCAGCATGCCCCACACCTGCCTGTACACTACTACATGCATATGCATATATATGCAATCTCCATATGCAATAAATTAGCTTAGTTTTTTGTAATGTCTAGACTTCTGTATGTAAAAGACCTCTTTTGTGATTGGCTAACCTATTTGTAATTGAAAACTGTTGTTCAAAAGGATTGTCCAAGTTAATGATCAAATAGGTAATATGTTAATGAGCTCAGTTCTGATGTCCATTCCTGTTTCTGAATAACATTTGTGCATTTTAGGTTTATTAAAAGGTCAAGGTGGATTAAGTATGTCTGCAAGAGCCAT